>LJIJ01000292.1:0-151134 GCA_001718145.1 Orchesella cincta | reverse complement strand
GTTGTTGTGTTGAGAGGATATGGCTCATCGACATCACCCTTGAAAAGAGGAAAGTCGAATAGACACACGTCAGGTCAATGCTACCCATACCATATTATTGCTATTATAAAGCAATATGCTTGTCTAATATTATACCTATAGTTGCAACCATGTCGTAATTTTATGCATCCCTACACGTTGTGGGGCGCAGGGATAGTGGAGTGAAACACGAAGGGAAGTGGATGCAAAAAAGTAAAGCCATGCAGAGCGAGTGGCAGTAGGGAAAAAGGGATGATGGTGCTTTCATGCGTAACAAATACAAGGAGAGGGCTCTTGAACCGTGTCCACTTTTCTCTGAAGCCGTTGATCCTTCTATGTGTGTTCTACCAAGGGAAAAATGAAAAACTTATTGCCTCGCAAAGCAGAATTATGAAAGTAAGACTGTGATCGTGACGGTGAGGTTGAAACGATGTGACCTCAAATTCTGCATCTGAACTTTTGAGAAAGCTCTGACATCAGTGTAGGGCAAACGTCGTGTTGATAGTGTATACAGACAGCTACCCTAAAACGAGAGAATTTTTTCCAAAAGAGGCAGGAGGAGGAATTGGTGCATATTATGCAAAAACAGTCTTCTGGAAAATGACCCAGTTAGCCAAAGGATAAACGGGTATGGAAAGAAGGATGCATGATATGTGGTTTAGTTTACATAGTTCTTCTGTACATGTTTCGTATACAGCTTGTGCCAAGGCAGCACTACACAATTCAAAAATTAACAGTTCATAAAAGAAGAAATACAATATAACTGTGTAATAACTTGTCTACTTAGCGCAAAATTTCCCCTAAATTTCAATTCAAAACTTTTTAAACTTTCTTGCAAACTACGAGATGGGATGCATATCTCCTTCCAAGTTTTGGAACTCATAGTACAATATTACTTTTTAAAAGGGTAAGCATTTTGCCTTCATGATGGAGGAAATTCCAAGCATGTAAAGTATTTCAGATTTCACTTAAACTTTAGTTAAGTCTCTGGCTTGCCATTATTACTGATATTCTTCTGTTGCTGTTAAACAGCCTGGAGAAAGAAAAACTGAAACAAGAAGAGGGATAAGGACTCCCATTTTCAAATTGATATAAGTAAAGCACTAATGTTGGGAAGAAAAGTGGTCAGTTCTTTCTTTCTAAGCACTTTCAAAACTTGTCGAGCAAACAGAGAAAGAAGGAAAACTAACTACCTTCAGCTGAGTATGTAGTATACCTACCACATTTTCTGCATCAGTATAGGAAAATGTGTGACGGTATTTCCTGTTAAACACAACCAAGTCCACGTCCGACAATCTCGTTCGTGCATTTGCTTCCTTCGAAACAATCCATAATCCATCCATCTCTTTTGGGCATGGATAATAATATATTGTACGTACATATCATAACCTGCTCTGTACATATATATATACTATATATATTTATATACAAGTGCAAATTTGTGCGGTTCATGATGCATGCTATCCATCTCACTTTCTCTCGCCCATATATACTAACCTATGCACCATTTTAGAGTTTAAAATTGTGTGCATGCATACAATAAAAGTGGAGAGAAGAGAGGACGAGGCTCTTGAATAAAGTGTAAAAAGAAATTCCCTTCTCTTCTTCATGTCTGCATTCATACCGCAGGCTATATCTGTCCTTTTCTGTTGTATTCTTAAGAAAAGAAAAAAGGATTTACAATACGGCTGCCTCGGCATTACACTACGCAAGAACTATAAAGGAGCCAACTTTCTCGCCATGCTCTCCAAGCCAAGCGAAGGATGAACGGACCTGATGTATAGCTTAGCGAGGAGACAACATCAATCCCAAATGATCTACTGCTTGTACAGCTCCACTTCTTACATTCGCTATGTGTGAAACAGTTTGGCCTAGTAAAATGGATCAACATGGAGGAATCCTTTAGGCATCGGCATATGGCTCCTCGATGTAATGTAGGACATTACTGTACTACTACTATGGTGCTTTGCTAGCTCTCTCTCCGGCTAGGACAGGAAGTCTCACACTCCATCAGACTTTCACCAACTAACACCTCACATTAGTTTGCAGTAAGGATACGTACACATGTATCTTCATGTAAGTGCTTGGCTCAATGGAAAACCTTATGCCTTTTGTGTCCTTTGTCTTCCTACATAAGCAGCAGTAGTAGTAGTGTAAAGACTGGAGAAACTCACTCAGATGAATCATGTCATCCTTCCTTGTTCCCCGAATTCAGGAAACTATCGTCGACATTCCCTTCCGATAATATTAACCATAGAGAAAGAAGCCCTTTTGAAGGGATTTTGTGAATGTAGTTAGCACCTTTGATTTGCTTCTCTTTAATATCTTAGCTCTCTCACTCTGGTGGTTCAACCCTTTTAATGTTATTATAGATGATATTTTGCTCAAGTTTTCATACAACATAATGTTACATCTTTGAGGAGAAGCCTCCCCAAATCTTTTCACAGTTGTATCACATCAGCGAAAATGGTTCGAAGCAGCTGCTGGAAATGGGAAGGAGTCAAAAGTAATTACTCTGATATATAAAGTACGATTGAAAACTCAGATAGCATATACACACGGACGACGGAGCTAGAAGTATAACGACAGTAGATACACAACACGGGTGAGCTACTTCGGGACTCCTTTTTGGTTGCAAACTTATATTGCCCTGCTCTAATTATGTAATGTGTACTTGTATCGGATTTATTTTGAGAGTGTACGGCTCTCAACCCAACACACATTTTCAAGAAACTGTGACATCCTAAATGAGAGAGAAAGTGAAAGCTAAAAGTTTAGAAATGTTGGGCGGATCCTAAAATTATGTTCGTTCTGTAATTCTACGGTCATTCGTCCTCGTATTTTTCTCCTCAATGTGTAATCTAGGATTGGGTTAATCAAGGAAAGTGCTTTTTTTCAAACGAAGATGTATCTATATTAGCGCCACGATACAGGAGAGATGCTGAAAAGGAGAAAGCTTTACACAACTATATTCCTCCTAATGACTTGTAATTCCAGGTTACTCTTCTCTGAAAATAACGAACCTCAAGAGGACACACTGACCTTTGCAAAATATATATTTGTCTTAGCGTAACTCTAGTGTTCTTCTTCCTACCACCGTAAAGTTAGGTACGTCCTATGTGAATACGTAATATGTAAAGTGTTGTGGTTTAAAATGAGATTTTTGGTGCAAGTGGCTCTTGTTTCAATGGGGAATCCATTGCATGCATAATTCATGTTAACCATTTATGCTGCAGTCTGGTATATCATGAGGATGATGATGCGATGCTCCGACAAAAAAAAGTGCATGAATAGAAACAAACTTCAAAGCTCGACAAACCGTTGCGCTCCCTGTTTATATAAGCATACATATATATACATACATATGCATTAAAAGTTAGCACTCGGTAATCCGGCATCTGATAAATGTATTTCCACAACACTCCATTTTTCAACAGAACAGACGTGTGCTTCTTCTATATATAGATGTTTCTTTTTAATGAAATGGTTCACTGCGTTATCACAACGATTCACTCACGTGTACCTACATCTATACATGCTTACGTAAGTAAATTAAGTAGTGCTTGCACATGTGTATACAACGTACCTAACCTACTCTTCTCATCACAACAAACGTGTTTCTCTACAAAGACTTGATTCTCATTGACTTCTTTCTCTCACGAGTTCATATAAAGCTGGAGGAAAGTAGATTGGCTGAATGATGGAAAGAGAATCTTGATAACTGCAGCCACTCTCTAAAGCAAGAAGTATTTCATTGTGTCGATCTCCACATTATGGAATGCTTTCACAAAGCTGCTCTCATTCGTCCCTGCCTTGACTATGCACTAATCTTCATTTATCTTTCCTTCCGTCTTCCTTCCTACATATATATAAGTACTCTAAAACTCTCTCGTTCCCATCACCATCATCACACCGAAGCACACTTTTTAGTGCTTCTTATTTGCACTAAACCAACCTTTGAGTCTTGGTTTCAACCACAGGCACTATTCACAAATTATACGTGGCGCTGAATGAATACTTATATCATATTTAATGGAGAAAGAAATGGAGGATAACCTGGAATGTAGTTTTTTAGTATGTTATATTGTAATTTTCATATGCAAACCTATTTTCTAATAGTCAGTGAATTCATGTCGGGTGTAAGCGTGGTCTTACAAATGTTCTCCGCAGGGCCGAGAAACCTGTAAAATTGTTCGAGGAAACAAGCTCCCCGACATGAAATAATAAGTTCCATTATAAAACCACAATATAATACCTCAATACAATTCCGAGGTGGACCTCTTTCTTTACTCATTATATATAGTATTCATTCAAGCGCCACGTATTAAATTTGTAAGAATTGCCTGTGGTTGAAACCAAGACTCAAAGTTGTAGTGCAAATAGAAGCACAAAAGTGTCTTCGGGTGTATGAGGGATGGGAACGAGAGAGTTTGAGAGTACTTATATTATTATGTAGAAGTAAGAGAAGAAGATAAATGAAGATATGCATATCAAAGGCAGGACGAAGAGAGCACTTTTGAAAGCATTCATAATGAAGACGACCACAATGAAATACTTCTGCTTTAGAGAGTGCTGCAGTTATCAAGATTCTCTTCCATCATTCAGCAATTACTTTCCTCCACTTAACTGAACTCGTGAGGAAAGAAGTCAATGAAATCAAGCTTTGTAGAGAAACACGTTTGTTGTGATGAGAAGAGTAGAGTGGAGCGTTGTATACACATGTGCAAGCACACTATTTACTTACTAACATGTATACAGGGTGTACACGAGTGAATCGTTTGATAACCAGTGAACCATTCATTAAAAGAAACATCTATATAAGAAGAACACACGCTGTTCGTTGAAAAAGGAGTGTTGGGAAGACATTACAGATCCGGATACCGATGCAACTTTTAATGCATAATGTAATGTATAATGATCTTAATAAAAGGGAGCGCAAACGGTTGGTCGAGCTTTGAATTGTCTTCATGCACTTTTTGTCGGAGCATCATCCTCATATATACCAGACTGCAGCATAATGGTTGAACATGAATTATGCATGCAATGGATTCCCATTGAAACAAGAGCCACTTCACCAAAAATCTCATTTAAACCACAACACTGTTACATATTACGTATTCACATAGGACGTACCTAACTTTACGGTGGTAGGAAGAAAACACTGGAGTTACGCTAAGACAAATATATATTTTGCAAAGGTCAGTGTTCCTCTTGAGGTTCGTTATTTTCAAAAGAGTAACCTGGAATTACAAGTCATTAGGAGGAATATAGTTGTGTAAAGCTTCTCCTTTTCAGCATCTCTCCTGTATCGTGGCGCAATATAGATACATCTTCGTTTGAAAAAAGCATTTCCTGATTTAACCCCAATCCAGATTACACATTGAGGAGAAAAATACGAGACGAATGACCGTGAATTACAGAACGAACATATTTTAGGATCCGCACCAACATTTCTAAACTTTTAGCTTTCACTTTCTCTCTCTCATTTAGGATGTCACAGTTTCTTGAAAATGTGTGTTGGGTTGAGAGCCGTACACTCTCAAAATAAATCCGATACAAGTACACATTACATAATTAGAGCAGGGCAATATAAGTTTGCAACCAAAAAGGAGTCCCGAAGTAGCTCACCCGTGTTGTGTATCTACTGTCGTTATACTTCTATATGCTATCTGAGTTTTCAATCGTACCTTTATATATCAGAGTAATTACTTTTGACTCTTCCCATTTCCAGCAGCTGCTTCGAACCCATTTTCGCTGATGTGATACAACTGTGAAAAGATTTGGGGAGGCTTCTCCCTCAAAGATGTAACATTGAGATGAAAACTTGAGCAAAATTCATCTATAATAACATTAAAAGGGTTGAACCACCAGAGTGAGAGAGCTAAGATATTAAAAGAAGCAAATCAAAGGTGCTAACTACATTCACAAAATCCCTTCAAAAGGGCTTCTTTCTCTATGGTTATATTATCGGAAGGGAATGTCGACGATAGTTTCCTGAATTCGGGGAACAAGAAGGATGACATGATTCATCTGAGTGAGTTTCTCCAGTCTTTACACTACTACTACTGCTGCTTATGTAGGAAGACAAAGGACACAAAAGGCATAAGGTTTCCATTGAGCCAAGCACTTACATGAAGATACATGTGTACGTATCCTTACTACAAACTAATGTGAGGTGTTAGTTGGTGAAAGTCTGATGGAGTGTGAGACTTCCTGTCCTAGCCGGAGAGAGAGCTAGCAAAGCACCATAGTAGTACCAGTAATGTCCTACATTACATCGAGGAGCCATATGCCGATGCCTAAAGGATTCGTCTATGTTGATCCATTTTACTAGGCCAAACTGTTTCACACATAGCGGAATGTAAGAAGTGGAGCTGTACAAGCAGTAGATCATTTGGGATTGATGTTGTCTCCTCGCTAAGCTATACATCAGGTCCGTTCATCCTTCGCTTGGCTTGGAGAGCATGGCGAGAAAGTTGGCTCCTTTATAGTTTCTTGCGTAGTGTAATGCCGAGGCAGCCGTATTGTAAATCCTTTTTTCTTTTCTTAAGAATACAACAGAATAAGGACAGATATAGCCTGCGGTATGAATGCAGACATGAAGAAGAGAAGGGAATTTCTTTTTACACTTTATTCAAGAGCCTCGTCCTCTCTTCTTCTCTCCACTTTTATTGTATGCATGCACACAATTTTAAACTCTAAAATGGTGCATAGGCTTAGTATAGATGGGCGAGAGAAAGTGAGATGGATAGCATCATCATGAACCGCCAATTTTGCACTTGTATATAAATATATATAGTATATATATGTACAGAGCAGGTTTATGATATGTACGTACAATATATTATTATCCATACCCCAAAAGAGATGGATGGATTATGGATTGTTTCGAAGGAAGCAAAATGCACGAACGAGATTGTCGGACGTGGACTTGGTTGTGTTTAACAGGAAATACCGTCACGCATTTTCCTATACTGATGCAGAAAATGGTAGGTATACTACATACTCAGCTGAAGGTAGTTAGTTTCCTTCTTTCTCTGTTTGCTCGACAAGTTTTGAAAGTGCTTAGAAAGAAAGAACTGGACCACTTTTCTTCCCAACATTAGTGCCTTTACTTATATCAATTTGAAAATGGGAGTCCTTATCCCTCTTCTTGTTTCAGTTTTTCTTTCTCCAGGCTGTTTAACAGCAACAGAAGAATATCAGTAATAATGGCAAGCCAGAGACTTAACTAAAAGTTTAAGTGAAATCTGAAATATTTTACATGCTTGGAATTTCCTCCATCATGAAGGCAAAATGCTTACCCTTTTAAAAAGTAATATTGTACTATGAGTTCCAAAACTTGGAAGGAGATATGCATCCCATCTCGTAGTTTGGAAGAAAGTTTAAAAAGTTTTGAATTGAAATTTTAGGGGAAATTTTTGCGCTAAGTAGACAAGTTATTACACAGTTATATTGTATTTCTTCTTTTATGAACTGTTAATTTTTGAATTGTGTATACTATTCGTATACTCCTTGGCACAAGCTGTATACGAAACATGAACAGAAGAACTATGTAAACTAAACCACATATCATGCATCCTTCTTTCCGACATACCCGTTATATCCTTTGGCTAACTGGGTCATTTTCCAGAAGACTGTTTTTGCATAATATGCACCATTCCTCCTCCTGCCTCTTTTGGAAAAAATTCTCTCGTTTTAGGGTAGCTGTCTGTATACACTATCAACACGACGTTTGCCCTATACACTGATGTCAGAGCTTTCTCAAAAGTTCAGATGCAGAATTTGAGGTCACATCGTTTCAACCTCACCGTCACGATCACAGTCTTACTTTCATAATTCTGCTTTGCGAGGCCAATAAGTTTTTCATTTTTTCCTTGGTAGAACACACATAGAAGGAATCAAGGCTTCAGAGAAAAGTGGACACGGTTCAAGAGCCCTCTCCTTGTATTTGTTACGCATGAAAGCACATCATCCCTTTTTCCCTACTGCCACCGCTCTGCATGGCTTTTACTTTTTTGCATCACTTCCCTTCGTGTTTCACTCCACTATCCTTGCGCCCCACAACGTGTAGGGATGCATAAAATTACGACATGGTTGCAACTATAGGTATAATATTAGACAATGCATATTATGCTTTCATACAGCAATAATATGGTATAGGTAGCATTGACGTGTGTCTATTCGACTTTCCTCCTTTCAAGGGCTGATGTCCATGAGCCATAGGATTGCATGCCATGTAGGAGGTTATTCCCCGTCGACGAATAGAATACAAAACACGCAAAAAAGTTTTGTAGTGTTGCCACCGGAGTAGACAAAATACGTATTTATTCGATCGCAAAAACTGCATGCATGACTTACGTAGAATAGAAAGGCTACATATATACTTTTCCCCGTTGAACTAGCAGCATTCAGAATTATATATATGTAAAAACACACAAAATAGATGAATACCTTGGATAGTCAGAGCCCAATATTGGTGCATGCTCTTGGATCGTACACTTGGACTTGAGAAAATGTTAAAAGTCATAGGAAGGGAACTTAAACCTAGCGTCACTGAAAAAAAAACTCAGGTTGCTCCATGTGAATGATTATACTATAAAACTAGCGTACTAGCCACGCGACTCCTTTACCTTAAAATTGGTGTGACATCAAAACATTATTGCTTTTCCTGGATGACAATATAGATTTTGAAAATGCATGAAACTTTCATGCGTTCCCATATGCTATAATTTATATTATTCTGTATAGCATGTAGCAGGAAACGTTTAGGGGTGAATTGTACTGGGTTCATACCGACTGACAAACAATTCATGCCATGATTACTAACCTGTAGTCCCATACATAAGGAAATTGAAGTCGGTTTAATAAAAGTACTGACAGGAATTTGGATGAGGGTAGCACTATATAGAGTGGTTTCAAGTTGTTGCGGTTTGCCCATTTATCATACGCATCGGAGAAAGAAAAACAGGATGATAAATAGAAGCTGGTTTGGTTCTTGGCAAAGCTTTTGCATATAGCTAGGGCTACGTATCAACTGCATTTATGGTTATACCGTTGGTTTGGGTATTCATTCATTCAGTTCTGATGTTTGGCACACAGAATGGTATCCTCCAATAATGCAACCTCAACTTGACTCAATCCACTCCAAAGAAAGATGACCTGGGGCAAAAATACTTTTATGAACCTGCCAAGTTTATTTCCATTCATTCATACAAGTGTTGAAGTATACCATCCCACTGCTGGCATTCGTATGCTAAAGTAAAATCATCCACATTCATATGCATCATGTGTAAGTTTTATTGGACTTATGCAGAAAAGTTCCAGGAAAACTCTTCTGGATAATGCATTCACAACTACAAATAAACCAAATAAACGAGCGCATTGTAATGGAGTAATGCATTTCATAAATATTCATTTCAGTCATAGTTTTGTTGGAATAGGCCGGCGAAAAAATGCACAAGCATTTCAAATGCACTCTCGTTTTTTGAAGCATTCTATTGAAAACTGGAAAACATGTATTCAATTTAAGAAATGACTTTCTTCTTTTCACAACATGCAGAGCATATAACTTGTAATAAGCAAGTGAAAAAGTTATCGTACATGTTGCACTTAGCATGCATGATATTATTCTCTATAGAGAAAAATAAAAAAGGCCGAGCGTCATAGGAGCGCAAATTGCATGCATACATTATATGAAAGGATTTTGAATGAGCTACAGACTTTCATTATGACGTGGGGATGGGGAGTCGAGAACGACTTTTTACAAAAGGCTCATTTCTTGCTCCTCCATTATACCTTCGTCTAATACCAGGACGTGCCAAGAAATTTCTATCGTATCGCATCGCTCTGTACAACTGCACTTTTATCGTTAGATCAGGCTATTGTAAACAATTTTTACAGGCTGCCGGGTGAAGTAATGTGAAACCTACCAGGGGTTGCGTTGCACTGAATGCTTATGTAGTTGTACAAAAGTGTTTGTGTAGACGGATTGGTTCCACATATATTTTTAATATACGACAAATGCATGTACTCATGCTCCCACGTACTTTTTCTGCTCGTGTTCCTTTCATTTCCTCGTTGTTAATGTGATGAAAGCCAGAAGAAAGGCAGACTGCAGCAGCCATACAATAGTAGTATGAGATACTATAGATTTGTTCATCTTGCAAAAACATCATTACGTATTATTCTTCTGCCTATAAAACTATATAACCTTGGAGCTAAGTAAGGGGGTGCAGTAATGAAAAAATCATAAACGTGTACCAACTCTCGACAAACAAAACGTGGAAAACGTGTTGCATTATGCCCTTATAAAGTTCTATCGAACTGAAAAGTTTTGTCACAGCCATAACTGCTTTTCAAATACAAACCTTTTTGAGTTTATGCTTTACTTTTAAGACAACATTTAAGTGAAAATGGATGATTGACACTGAATTATATTTTGCAAAACTAATAAGTAATTTAAATAATATTGCAACGTTGAGATGAAGAGCAAGATAATTTTGCCATTCATAATGATATCTTGCAATTTCAATTTTGACATGAACAAGAATTGATACCACATTAAGCATCAAAATACATCAAAGGTAGAAGTTGGAGAAATATTGAACTTAATAAAAATGCTTTTGCTGTAGAGACACACATGCTGCACATCAAATAAAGAACACACATTCAAAATCTTGAGTATTATTATTATTATTATAACATCGTTTCACTTTTGTAATACTAAAAATTATTTACTGAACTGAACTTACAACTACTACACAGTTAACTTTTTGTCATCATTCTTTTCTTCTTTACTTTTTCATTAACTTCAGTTCATGTTTGGCAGTAACAGAAAGCAAAAAGTGTTCACAAAGACAGTTCCTCCTCCTTCCAGGAACACAAACAAAAATCAGTCTACTATACAAGAGCAACATCTTCAGGTCTACGGCAATATTTTCTTATTTTGAGTCAGGATAGTCAGGAAACAGGATGCTGCTTTCTTTCTTTACTTTTTTATTCTTGACATCCTGTTATTCTTCGGTGCAGTTTCCTTGATTCAACACAAACTCACTTTCCTTCCCGAGCTTAGACTGGGGTTTGCATCAGCCAGCAAGGAGTCTGATTTTTCTTTTACAACTCAACCATGAAAGGCAGGGAGAGGCTCCAAAAAAAGCTGGATGAAATTGGCTTCAAAGGTGATGGTAGTGGGTTGGCAGGTAAAAAACCCAAGAACAGCAGGAAACGAACGAGTATTTATTCTCATGCAGCCCCCATCGTTTTATGTCATTGTGTACATATAAACATCAATTTTTCATACGCTACCACTACAACAGCTTCGCATTTCGCGTTTCCTTTTAACTTGATAATGTATAGTAATGGAATGTAGGTAGAGCTCACAGAAGTTGAGGGGAAAAAATGCATCAAGTACATCTGGGTGGTTGGCTTTTTTCTCAACTTAAGTGCATTCATTCATACAGAATCAAGAAGAAAACAAGAAAGAGTAGCATTTCATCCTATTACATCACATTTTTTCCCGAGTGTTGTATAAGAAAGAAATAGAAAGAAAGTAGGCAGCATCAGCAGAATCACACCACTGCCTACAAACATATGTAGCTAGTTGAAAACGTATTTTTGGGTTTAAAGTGTTTTCCATATTTTGCTCTTGGTAAATACATGAGCTCTGAGATTTGAGTGTAAAAAGAGCAGCGTCAAAAGAGCCAAGGCAGTGTGAGCTTTCTTAAACCCGAGCTTGTTGACTGTATGTATATACTTTGCCGCAAAGAAATTTGCTGTTGCTGCACATATAAAGAACTATTTTTCCTCCCTCCTTTCACTTTTCTGCTTCCCCTTTCTTTTCCAATATTGCATGCAATTTTTTCTCCGCCTCAAAAATTGATGGTCAACGTCATTGCCACCTCGGTCCCATTTAGAAATGAGATGCTTCAAAGGATTTTCGTAGTTTTTTTCTTCTCTTCTTCTACGGGAATTCTAAGCGCCGCAGTAGAGTCTTGATCCTTTTACAAGAGTTATGTGTACGCATTGCAAATTCTTTGTCTATTCATTTCCATCCCATTTCTCAAACGTTCTTTTTGCCAGTTTCCATTTACTCCCTTGTAGTATAGACTCAGCATTATAGAGTCCGTGCTTGGGCGGCGATAGGTACACTTTTTCATGCTTTCTCTTGCAAAGATGTGCTTTTAACAAGCCTCCATAGCAGCATCGGCGTCAACAGGAGAAGAATAAAAAATAGAAAGCGAAAGAGATCGAGCAGTAGTAGCCAGTGCCAAAAGTATAGGCACACTTACTCTCGAAATAGCTTCTTTATCGAAATAAACCCACATACATTTTAAGCTTCATGTTAGGCTAAGTGGCTTGAAGAAAAATGAGGCATGGAGCCGTATGTTCAACTGTATTATTCAGCATGATATAAGTAAATGTGAAATGAACGGATTTTGCAGTTTAAAAAAAGAAGAAAAAAAGTATCATAAGGATGAGGTGGAGGAAGGAAAATCAGAGCAGAAATAAAAGTGAAGGAGTTAGCCAAAAAGTTAGTAGACTGCCTGGCTCCTGCCGCCTGACGTAAAGTACAATCCCGTTGTCCTAGCCCATTCTTCTGATATTATTGTGCACAATGTTGCATTGTCGGTTCACTGTGCATTAGAACAAATGCTGCATACAATATCTACTGTGAAACTACCACCGATCCCTTTTGTATCAGTATGCGACTAATACTTTCCTTTGAAAGAATGAACACAGTCATCTTACAAGCAAAAATGTATCATAGTTCGGTTGGATTTTCTTTAAACCCAAGAATAGTGTAGAAGACGGAAGAATTATAATATAATACTATATTTCCCATCTGCTAGCGAAAGGCTGGCCTGGTCTCTTCCTCAGTCATGAGGTTTGTAATATATTAGCATCATATGTTGAGCAGCACTTTCTCCACTTGCTCCCTTTTAGCAGCAAGTCGGTTTGGGACAACCATATTTTGAGATAAATATCAACATGAAAAAGGGACAATACTTGCATGTGAATAGGCCCGTATTTCCTTTGTTCACATTGTGAAAGCTTTCTCTCTGTGTCCACCAAAACAATTTGGAATTTTGAACCTCACTCACATGCATACTTTATACAGTTTATATCCTATACAATAAACTATGTGGGCATTTGCGGGGCTTATTGTTTATGATACCTTAAAATCCTACTTCAATAGCACTTTTCTCTCTCACTGCTAGCTCCTCTTCCACTAAACCCAATGAAGAAAAGTGGAGGAAGAAGGAGGAATATTTATAATAAAGTATCTTTGAAAAGAAGGAGGGAAGAATAATCTGCCATTATGTTCGGCCAAAAGACATTATACCATTTTTGAGTATAAACTATAAACTAAACTACAAACATCATCGAATACATGGAAAGGGTTGACTAGCACCAATGAGTGACTGTGAGTGAATGAGAGAGAAAGGGCCGAAGAGAGAGAAGCAGGATCTCTTAATGCTCCTACTTATGAGATAATGGATAGCTCTCTAGAAGCTCTGAAGTCCTGTATTAAGAACATGTGTGCACTGCTACTACTGCTCTAGATCGTAGTAAATAAGTACTTGTGTATTTCATAAGGATTATATATTTTAGATGGGTACCTATGGGTACAATTATAGTGTAAAATATGCGTTGTTCAGCACAGCCTCCTTCCTTCAGTCCACACTGCTTACAGCAACTTTCAACCGGGAGCTTTTTTTCTGCTCAAAATGTTCAAGGCATGCAGTGTTGTTGAAGTAAATCCATGGTAGCTCTAAAAGAGTTAAAATGATGGTCCTTCATGTTCAAAGCTTTACATTACGTAACTGGGTTAGTCTCAGTTGATTGTTGGTTAGTTGGTCACAGTGCTGCGGTAA
The DNA here is from genome assembly GCA_001718145.1 of Orchesella cincta. NCBI lineage: Eukaryota > Metazoa > Arthropoda > Collembola > Entomobryomorpha > Orchesellidae > Orchesella > Orchesella cincta. The sequence goes on along the minus strand of LJIJ01000292.1, from coordinate 137,239 downwards.
CTTCAACTTCCTCTCTCCTTTCCGTGAATGTACATAATAATAATGTCCCAACCAGAAAGGGAAAGGCACAACATATGGCATATATCCACCTACTTGCTTACTTCTATGTATCATTTACAAACTTTTCGCATCCTTTGTTGGTTCCAGTGAGTAAATAGCAGATTGGCAATGTGTAGTAGTGGTAGTGGATGCAGCATAGTTGTTGGAGAAGAAAACAGAGAGAAAGTTAAAGTAGAAGCGAAACAAAATTCCAAGACGTACGCATACATCCATTTTTCATGAACCTTCGGGCATGTATCTTTTCCGTTGGTTAAAGAAAGGGTGGTCGAGACGGAGCACAGATGTGCCTGATGCTGATGATGCATACGGTACTTTTTACCTGGAATTTAAAAATCACATTCAACATTTTCGATTTTCTTGCAGAAAAATAAACAAAAGAATAAAGTAAAGTAACCGACAACATCTTTTGAGCAAAATTTACAATGCAGACAACATAATGTTTTATAAATGATAAATTTTCCGATGGAGAAAGTAAAAGCTTTGGTCTCTGCAGTACCAAACAAAATCGGGTTGTTTCATCCTTGACGCACCTAAACTCTCAGAGTAGTAAGAATAGAAAGGCTTCATCATTATTGACTAACAAATTCTCCAGACTCTTGTTTTTTGATAAACGGATTTCTTTCCGGGAAAACCTAGTCAATATCTGATGAATATCAGAAGGTACACTTACGCAAAACCGTGTTTTACTATATGAAAACAAAGACATACAATGAAATGTAACAATATTCTGGTACTGCATCTGATATTGTAAAATACAAAAGCAAAACTGATTTTTAGAGGGATACTGCAAGGCTTACAGTTAAAATCCCTGTATCAAACGAACAATATTCAATCTAGATTTCCGTACCTGCTGCTAGAAGTCAGGAGGACAACAAAATATATACCATACAGATATAAAATCTCTCGTTATAGTGATTGTCACCCGTATTGTATTTCCCGTTCGTAACTTACATATGGCTTCTTGTAAGAAGGAAGTTGCATTCACAAAGTTTAAAGTTCAGGATACGCGAATTATCTGACAAGCATCCGTTTATGCTCCTGGCTCTACTTTCCGGAGTAGCTGCAATTTCCAAACGTTTGTGTAAATTTATGATAGATAAAATGATATAAAGCGCCATCCATTCCACAGCTCCGCACTTTCTAAATTGTAGCATTTTCAGTTTAAACTAATAAACTATTTTGATGAGAAGACATTAACATTATGTAGGAGTTCATAATAATATGGACCTAAACATCAATAAACAATTTCCTGCAAAACAGTGTTTATGTTACTTATGTTTCACTCCCTTTCGTTTCGCGATGGTTTATCCATTTCCACTTTAATCTCCATTTGTGTTATTTCTTATTTGCTTAATTAATTGCCTAAGGTTGCGTTCGCTTTCAGTGCTAAGATTTTCACATGTACTTCAGTTCACATATGCTTTTGTATGTTCTCATCGCATCATCATGATGGTGCTTTCCTTTCCTAATTCCGAAGGCGGCTCGTTTCGAGAGAGCCAACAACAACAACACTGTGAGTCTGAAGCTTCATGCTTAGTTGTACAATGAATGTCATGTTTGGAAATGAATGTGTGAATGTAAATGTCCTCTTTTCATTCTTGTAGCTTATTTGAAACGTAAACAAAGCAAACCAGACCAAACCGTAGCTTCGGGGTAGGAAACACATTTTATGGAGTTATTTAATTATTAAAAATGATGGTATCTATCCTTCCTTCTGCCCTTTTCATGAACACATAATACAATACGCTTGTATTCTGAAAGAACTTTGAAGTTATATAGAAGCTTTGCTTTTCTGTGCTACATTCGTTTTGTGGAGTGCTAATGAACATTGTGCTCTGCACTGTACTAAATAAGTCTTCCTTGTCTATTGGCTTATGCGTTGTGTGTGCTAGCAAATTTAGCAAAAAAATGGACTAACTGTTTTGGTGGAAAACTAAATGATTGACGTACGTTACCTACTTTCCCGTCGTGTACATTACCTTATTGGCAAGTCAATCCTAAATTCCAAAACCCGTCCTGGTTTTCCCTAACAAATCAGTGGAATCGTTGCGTCCGTGGCATTTGATTTACGAGACTGACCGACATAATGTTGTTATAATGTTTGAGTTGATGCGATATTAAATGAGTGAAATGCATTCTTGTTAATGCAAACCTACTTTTTCCCATAAAATTTTGCGTTGTGGTTTCTACCATACATTTTGGCTGATGTGGTGACCTTTATTTTAACGATTGGGCGTGGTTAGCTATTATGAATTTTATTGCCCTTCATTCACATCATATATGGAAGCACGCAAGCATGTATGAAATGAATTGGTATTTTCTCCAATAAAGAAATAATGCAATTCATATATGTTTTTGGGAGCAATCTGTACAATATGATTTTTACGGTCATGGAAGATTATTGTAATTTACCACCACCAGCATATTTACATCATCCACAGTCTAATGCCAATATACACATATACAATTTTTCTTGTACCTGAATTACTTATGATGAGTGCAAAAATTTATATATCTGCTCCATCAGAAAACAAGGCATCATTGCTAACATGTGTGAAAGAGCACGGCTGTAAAAACGTTGATATCATATTCCTAACAATGATTTATTGTTTGTTTATAGCTTGGACGTTCGTGGACGTCCACCTGGAACGGGTAAGAAGTGGTCCGCCGATAAACCGTTTGGAAAGCGAGCACACTTTCAACATACTTCCGAGCCAGCAAAACTAATCGTAGAAAGTGCAAAGGAAACTGACCAGGGAATATACCGCTGTCGCGTTGATTTTCGCAATTCACCGAGTCGTGAAGTTCGGATGAATCTCACCATTACAGGTATAGTAATAAAGAGACAAACATTATGTTGCAATACATATACCATCAATTAGTACTATGTAGTTTTACACGTCAATCATCATCATCCAATTTTTTTTGTTAATACTTATTAAGTGTATTGAATTCGAACCACTTTCAAATGATTTCAGTGCCTCCAAATGAACCGGAAATATTGGATATTTCGGGGAACTTGATCACCCAAAGTCTGGTGGGTCCTTATATGGAAGGAACGAGCATAGAGCTCCAGTGTATTGTCAGAGAAGGTAAGCTATTGCTATTATATAACCTTTCCGGATTTCATCTCGTGTCTACTTACATTTATATCATTACTTTGCAATTGGTGAAGTGCATTCTGATGAGAATGAGAATTAATATATGTAAAGTTTAATTTCAACTTGGTTCAAAGATGGAAAGTTGGTTCGTTTCATTTTACGAATGTCTAGGAAATCTTGCGGTTTTACGTTTCTGCGAGAGGGGAAGTTATTCATGTAAAAATAAAATATATGTGGGCTCGGTTCCTACAAGAACTGGAGAGCATTAAGCATACATATGTTGGTATCTGTAAAGGTATTAACGGTAGAAAGCGCACGTACAGGCTTTCGTTATTGTTGTAGGTACAAAACACGCCCAAATTACATATGTGCTACACAATGAGACATTTATACGGGTTTTACCAATTCATCTCTACTTTTTATAAGGTTTAGAAAAGAAGATTTTATTTTATGTTCGCAGAGGTGTATTAGAGTATATACCTTTCGCCTTGAGGTTTGCATCCTTACCCTCTCTCCATATTATATGCATAGAACACTGCTGCTACAATGTCCTTGTTAGTTTTGTTATCAGGAAATTTGAGTATGGTAGATGTAAAGAATACTTTCTCCCATTTTGTTCTCCTGTTTATACTCACAGTGAAAATGTATGAATGTGTAAAAGCCACCATGTTTAAGATGGTCTAACCAAACTGTCATACACTCAAGAGCTTCAAGTAAATAGGAAAGTTATGATACTCATACTTTTCATCCAAAAGACTTTCTTGCTTATTACTTTTTCTTATTATTTCCTTTTTTACTTACACATTCTGAAGAACCTCAAGTAAAATAGTTGGTAGCCAGGTTCATAACAAAATTCTTGGAAAAATGATAAAAAAAAGGAGAAAAGCCATGTACATTACAGACTCAACTTCCTTTCTTGAGGTTTTTTTTGTTATACCCATATATATAGAGCAATCCAGTCAGAGTAACTCAGTTTTTGAACACACGTTATAAAAGTCTGTAACTTGAAGAGCTTATACTCACGTATAATGCAGTGCACTTACTTTTTCATTCATTTAACTTTGTATCATGGAAAAATGGTATGGGTCGGTGGTGGTGGTGGTGTAAGTAAAAGCGGCTTTCACGACGAGAGCGAGTGGTAAGAAATAGAAGAGTTAAAATTGTGAGGTGAGATAATTCCAGCAATGTGCATTTTTATACAGACTTTATCATGAGAGAACAAGTCTCTTGAAAATAAGTAGTACCACTTACTTTCTACTTAATATATACTCAAGTCACTCACTCCACTCTTTTCATCGAGAGAGTGCCGAGAGTTGACATGACCTCGCTAACACATATGAGCGTGTACTAAAGGGAAAAAATGAGTTTGTCGTTTGGCATTACACCGCACCACTTTTGCTGACTTTACTCCTCAGGAAAAATTCATGAAAATGCATATGAGAGAGAGAGGAGGGGGGAGCTGTATGTGTTTTATGTATACAATATACATTTTTTCATTGAGAATAAAGCAGATAAAAAAACTTAGTTGTAGACTAAACGTGAAGAGAGAGGTGACATGTTGAGTTATGAAAAGCAGATATATGTTACAATATAATATGCCAACCAAACAGAAGCCCAGAAAAAATTTCCCGAAATGCTCCGCGAGTCAGTTGACTGGATGACTAATATTTTATTTCTTACCTGCTATTCTTCAACTGTTTATGTATGCTAATGCTGAGACGGATACTTATACAGCGGAGGCATAGTCAGTTTAGTCCTCTTTACATCAACTTTGTCTCGTGGTAATATATAGAGCTGAGAGAGAAAGCAAACCTTGTTTATTACCTTTTCTACTAGCTGCGATGACAATTGTCATTGGATTTTATTGCACGAAACATAATTTTACGCACTTGACGACAAGTCAGTCCTACGAAAGCCTTTGTAATGGATGAATGGATCGAAAAAACAGATAGTAAATATGGGCTCACTCACGCTATAATAATCATCATGTAATATATGAATAAATTCATTTACCAATAAAAGTAATGGGGTCATAAATTGTAAATGAGCTATTTCAAAAAGTCATACATTGTACTGTAACGAAAAAACATGGTTCAGCTAAAGCCTCCACATGGATTTTATACCTGGGAGGCGAAGCAGAAAACCGAGAAAGCTTAGCAAATGGGCTATGCAGACATGGAGACTTAGCGTGAGTGGGACAGTGAGCAACAGAGTTCTAACCAGACACAAAAATTTCAGTGAAATAAAGCGTAATATAGGAATAATAATGTATGTATTGTATAAATGAATGTACATAAAGGGAAAGGTTGTAGAAAGAGAGAGAAAAAAACACTTCTCTGTTTCAGGTGTAGCAGCAAAATGCCATCGTAATGCTCAGAGTAGTTTGTGCCTGTCTACTATAATAGTAATAATAAGACAGGTCTTGGTGAGGTAAAGTGAAGGCCTTATAGGTGATAAATCTTTGGAAATGTGGGGTTAAATGCCACACAGATGGCCAGGCCGCCACTGTGCTAAACTCTGCTCAAGGAAGTACAACAACACACCGAGGTCTATCTGGCTACTGATGATCACGAGCATAAGACTCTTCTTTTTCTCGCTTCCTTGCCTCTCCGCACACATACCTCATCCCAGAGAATTTTCACATTTGATTTACTGCACTTTGTCTTATTATCTACACATTTCTGTTGGCTAAAACTTCAGCAACGAATTTCCCTCCGCTATAAATCATTTCTCTTGAGATGAAGAGTAGCAGACGTAAAGGAAGCAACGCAACAGCACCACACCAAGACCAGAAGCTCACTTTCTGCTCTCATAATTCGGAAGACGAAAGAAGAATATGAGGGCATGAAAAAGTCTTAGTTGGCATGCATGTGCCGTTTACCGCCAAGTATAATACACATTTTTGTTCCTCCTATACAAATATAATTTGTATCATCATCATCATCCAGAGCATTCACATAAAGTACCCCAAAAGGGAAAGAGAATCGAATGAAAGAAAAGCCAGAGCTTTTCCCTTGCACTTCCCCAGTTTTCCCCGTTTCACGTCTGGAGTCAGCATGCTTACAAACTAATAATGAGAATGATAGAAAAAAAGTACGAGAGCTGAGAGGAGGAGATGGAATAAATGTGGAATGGACAAGAGAAAGCGAGCAGAGGCATGAGCTTGTATGTAAGAGAACAAAACTATCCAGAACCGCACTCAGTAAACCTCTCATCGTCAGCTAAAAGTATGTATCTTTTGTGGGCTGGCGTTGGCTACCTGGCAAAAATCATCGTGAAAGACATTATTATATTATTATATTTTATTTGGTCCTTGCTTCTCTCTCTTCTACTAGGCTGCTACACACGAGAACATCATCGTGAGCATCATCATCACCCTCACCACCACCAATGTGGCTTCCCTCTTCACCAATTCCTAAGTAGTTTTCATTCTGAGCACGGTCCAATGGTCCATACGTTATATTATTATATTATATTACATTACATTCATACTTTCTCCCATTGAGCTCAGTCAGCAATGCTACCGGATGGTTTTTTATGTGGGCACACACATGTATCTGTTTTATTCGTTTCCAATATTTTCTTCTCTTTTTGCACTAACCTTCATCAGAGTCATTCCGAGAACGCTATTAATCAGCGGTTTGTTCATCGGCATAGGAGTCCCATTGGAGTGATGCGACGGTGGTGTCGGTATTCCATATATGTATATTCAGACCTTCGGCAAACCATATCGATTGCTGCTGGCAAACTGTCGATTACCCGGCCTGCGTAGCATATGTAAACATGTACAACACTGTATAGTTTAGTAGTGTATTATTATTATTCTTCATGCTTTTTTCCCATTCATGATCATTTGGCACGAACAATGCGAAAAAGTTCTTAGGACGTCAACTTTGTGGTTTCACTTCTTTCTCTCCCAAAAAGATATATGTTGTGTACGGAAATAAACGGTTGGCTGTACAAAGTTTCTCCTTTTCGTGTATATATTCGGATCTAATGAACATATTACTCTGGTCGTGGTCTCACTGAAGAAACTATAATATATCACCCTACCAATTCATGTATATTTTGCTGTGTGTATATCATTAATGAATATCAAAAACTCAGACAGAAGAGGAGACAGGAAAGATGGGAAAGGAAAAGTATGAAAAGTAAGGAAATGGAAGAAAAATGAGTTGTGCTTTTGCGTTGCTCGCATACTTTTTCTCATTTATCATAAGCCTGATATAGACCTAAGGTTTTCAATAATTTATAGAAATCATAAATAAAATGTAACATTCTTTATATAGCTTTAATAGTGTGTACTTAAAATCCCTTTAGTTGCCGCTTTTCCTTAGGAATAATTTAATGATCCTCCATAACAGAGACAACCACTTAGTTGTTCAAGTCAGATGAAGTTGGAATAAGGACAACTTTTTTAGTGAAAGTTGCCCGGTTATGATGATGCTATGTGTTCATATTTTGTTCACGGATACTTATCTTCGTGATAGATGAATACGTGCATGTATATGGTTGGTGTATTTAAGCATAATTAAAATGGTTCGCATTTAACATTTTGTGTTTATAATCAACGGGGAAAAAGTTTTTCAAAAGTGTAATTATTACACAGGGTATTAGTAAACAAAAAAAATGTTTAGAACTTGAATAATTCTTTTTAATGAAACATGAAGCGTAACTAAACTATACACACTATGGGAGTGTGAAAGCTTGATGATGAGTAAAACAAAACTTTTGTGACGCATTTTTCCAAGAAATTTGTGTTTCAAGTCTTCATTTAAACTTTTGGAATGGAACAGTTAAAGTGGGTCTCTAGCATTCCTACTGAGTATTATACGTCAATGGGATGTATGTACGTATTTACAGCCCCTACAAGTTCTCTCGCTATGATGATGATTTTTTTCTTGTGAAGGGGAAAGTTTCATGCCAGTTGTTGTTGTTGCTTTACCCCATTTTAATGCAAAATGAAAACCCTGATGAATGTATTGACAGATTGTTATTTCGGTTCTTTAAAATTATTTGTATACATACATTTTATTTTAAAAAACATTTTAAGCGAGGAAAATTATAGATGTAAACATGAATATGATGATGTTATGCAATGTAGTAATTTTGAAATTTTTTGTTTGATTTAAATTTTACAGGAGTTCCAAGTCCGATGGTTCAGTGGTACCTGAACGATGAGTTGATTGACTCGTCATACCACGTTAAGACGAGCAGAGAAGTGATAAATCATATTTCAGTGCCAAATTTGCAAAGGAGCCATCATGGAGCCTTCTTGTCATGTCGGGCATCCAACACAATTCTTGTTACTCCTGTTTCAAAGACTGTCCGCATAGATCTTAACTGTAAGTAAAATTGTATTACGTCTTCTTTTACACTAATATGTCAATAATTTATTTTGTCGTGTGTTTGAAAGATGAAATTGAAATGCAAAGAGCAGGCATAAAGTCACAAAACTTTTACTGAATATTTATGAGCATCTGTCATATTATGTCAATGTTTTTACTTTTTCCTATCCATTTTAAGCGACTTAATTTTGTCCTCTACTGAATAATTTTCACTGGCATTTCAGTAGCAAATCACTTGGGATTTTTATTTCAATAACCGAATTAATGAACACCAGCTGAATCCGGTGATGTTGTAAAAATGCTCTTTTTCCTAATGCTTCAGCTACACTGTTGGCCTACTGATGTGTATGAATGGTGTCGTAACTGTCTTGTAACTTGTAATCATATTAGCATTTTAATTAACGGGGTTCTAAGACGTAGAATGTCAAGGAACAAACTCAAGCTTTTTTTTGTAAACGTTGCATGTAGTAGAGCATTGTGCAGAACGGCCTTTGGTTTTATGCCATGTCAAGCAAGAAAATTGCATTACAATACATTAATGCGTTGAGCACGCAAAGAATAAAAAATGCTTTTGAAAACTTAAGCTGCCATAATGTATTTGCAAACTGAGTTGTGTGCCATATGTCAAAATAATTACATCACAGCACACATTCATCTTAATCAGAAGAGAATTCGAACATAGGGAAACCTATTATGACTTCATAATCTTTGGTGACTTAAGCAGTTGAACCAGTGATGCTAACTCTTTTAACCTAATTTACACAGCCTGGGAAAAAGTTTTGTAGTCATTTTAAACGAACCATATTATAAATGCTGCCTTGTTTTTTCTGTTTCCAGTACGTCCTTTATCGGTGTCCATGCCCATTAAACACCGGAATCCGCAATTGACTGCAGAACTTCAGGTTGACGTTAAGTGCGAGACGTGGGGCTCTTACCCACCACCTACTATTACGTGGTGGCTTGACGGACGAGAAGAAAAAGGATCTGGAATTGAAGTAAGGTTTCCTGTTGCTTAATTGCACTAATCGAAAGAAATTGTCGTTCACCAATTTAACCAATGTTTTATATATTGTAAGTAGTCTCATTATGTATCTTGCACATCGTAAATTTCCCAATTATGTTGTTTTACGTATTTATGGGTAATTTGATATTTTTGCAACTTTGATTCAAAAGAAAATTTCTCCGTTTGCAACACAAAAATAAATTACCTGTATATGTCCCATTTTTTGTCCAAAAAAGTAGGTTGTAGAGTTAATAGTTGCAGGGCAAAGCAAAGAGAGCCAGAAGACTCAACAACAAACATTCGAGAATGAAAAAAAAACTAGAGCATTCGTAAAAGTAAATCACACCATGAACTAAGCCAAAAGCATAGACATTGTATTCATGGACTTTGGACATTCTTTCTGTTCTTACAACTTTATATATAGGTACATCTCCTCACTCATTCCATTCGTGAAAAAATGAATGAAATTTTTGTTACTTTTTTTTCTACAGTAATCTCACGATACTTGCTTTCAAAAATGGAACAAACAAGAACAAGTACAAATGAAAACCTACATTCCTAAACCTTTATGTGTTGTGTACAAAAGGGAGAGTGAGTAAAAGTTTGCCTTTTCACGTAGCAAATAAACTATGAAGATTTTTGATTGTCGAAGAAAATGTGTTTGCATTGTGTACCTAGGAGAGTGGAAAGTAAAAGTGCTTGTTACTATTATTACATTATCTAAACTTACCTAACAACTTACTCTATACACTACATAAAAAATGCACATCTATATGTAATATGCAGTAAGCATGTATGTATGTATGCATGTTACGGCAAATATACTGCATAATGTATGTATAAAGCCCATGTTACAAATGTCATGTAAAAAATGTAGGTATACAACTGCATCGTCATCGTCGCACCAGCAGGATACTACTACATGCCTATCGTTTTGAAACTGAAACGGGCAACTTCTATGAATTTGTTCTCTTTCCGTGCATATTGTCTTTTTGTGACAGCAAGCAAAGCATTACAAGCTTTTTTTTTGCAAATACACTCAATGGTATGATACCAGTTGCGCAATTCTTGCTTGATTGCAATTTCCCCTTTTCAAGCTGTCTTTCTTTTTTCTCTCTGAGTAGGCTTGTAGGCTGCGACTATACTAGGAAAAAGGAGGAAAAGAGATGGAAAGAAGAAAGGAAATAAGAGAAAGGCTTTGTTGGCCCAGATTAATTTGGCTAAGCCAATTCGGAAAAGCTGAGACATGGTGGTTGTCTTGTTGCTTTCACTTTTTGTTCCAGTAGCTTCATATATAGAATTTGCTGAAGAGAGGCGGTACACCGTACCAGCAGTAGGGCTGTATATAGTGGTTACACTAGTGTATATAGTGCATATATCTTGTATGCCGTGTTAATACATATTATTACATTGCTCTTGCGGATTTTAGTTGAGCTTCCTACAGAGAACTATGTAGTGCTTTCTCTCTTTTTTCTCCTTTTGCTTTCATTTTACATGGTGTTTGCCTGCTGTTGCTTTGATTTCAATGGAATAGTAACCAGCATGTGCATCTTCTTCCCCATCATCAAGTCAATCTGATGACGTCCACTTTTCCCTCTCACTCACTCTTGGTGCGTATGTTGTGGATAAAACCTTTTCTGCCCTCTTTTTTGTGATTAGCCGTCATACTTTTTGCTGCTACTGGTGGAGGTGGTGCTTTTTTAGAAGCAACAGAAAAAAACGACACTTTTTTTCTGGGGGAAAATAAAGAGAAACAGCAACAGTGACATGCCAGCAGACTCTCACTGCCATTATGTCTACTGCTTTCTATTGAGTCAACTTTGTATTCTGGGTATAAATCGAAAAATAGCAACAAAGCAACAACAAGCAGTTTTATTGTTGTTGCTACTTCTGCTAGTCCTACTTTTACTACACTTGCTTTCATTGTAGTGCCATAGTCATCTTTATATTCGTCGAGTCGGTAATGTGAGAGATTCTTTTCATTTTCTTGTTCGGACCCTCTCCTTATTTCTTCTGTTGTATGTATGCTTCACCAATTGCAGCTCAATTTTCCTTTTACCAGTATCAACTAAGCATTTATTCGTTTCTTCCTCTTTCTCATAAAAGAATCGTAGGCACATTCTTTTTTTTGCTGATTCCGGCAGAAAATCCGGTCTGAAAAAAGTGCAGCATATAAACTGCTCTTCAGAGAATTGGATTAGATTCAAAAGACGTTACATGCTTTTAATGGTTGACTAAACATAAATTAGACTCACACACACATACCAAAGTTAAATACACATTGTGAAGGAATGAGCTGCATGGTCACTGTCTTTTCCACATTTTTAACGGGTATACATGTTCGCTCTGTATTATAATGATGTATTCGATACGTCAAGTTCAGAAAACAAAAAAATTCCTTTTGTTTTTGGCTGTTCAAATTTTTGGTTATCTGCTTGAGTAAACAGCGGTTATGCTGTTGTGACCTTGCAGTTTCAATCTTTATTCTTTCCCCCAAGTTGGTATTTGTTGTCCAATCCTAAAATGCAAGGTCAGAGGATGAAAATTTTACTTCAACCAGTGAATATTATCATTACTTCTTTCCCACTAGACAAAGTTCCAACATGCTTTCGATTACATTACAGAGACTTTAAGATTTAGACGACAACGACAACACTACATGCATTACATATACATACAATAATAATATGGTGAGAGACTTTCACTCTGGTTTTTGTGCTCTGTTTAGTATTCAACTCGTGAAGCTTGAAATCTCACGACCGTTTCAAAGTGGAGTGGTATATAAAGACGGCTTTACTGGTTCTCTTATATTCTTCTGGAGAAGAAACATACCGTAATTCTTTATGGGGCCACTTGCATACTTATGCAGGCATAAGCTGCAGAATGATGGAGTTTACTCTGGTGCTTTTTGTTGAGCTGGCAGAATTCATCTTCCAGAAGAATGATTTTGAATAAATAACAATTAGGATTGTCGCATTCTTCATCTCATGTTGTTATATGCGACTGACAGATTTCCCATTTTGAATTCACAATCACTAACTCGTGATCTTTTATAAATTGTAAAAGCGGTCCAAAGCGGATAGATAAGCTTCTTCCAGTGGGCTCATTAAATGGGACATTACATGCATATTTAGGAAAAAAGTGTTTTATACGAGATAACATCACATAAAGCTCATATATTTTGCGTCGAAATGTAGTAGCTAAATCCTTTGTTGTGTTCTTTCTTACTCCCGTATTTTCACAGAACGGATGCCGAAGCATGAATTTAGATGTTGACCTCTTTATATTTCAAGGCTGGTAATAATTTCGTACATTTGAAACCTTACAATGTCATCATCGGACATGTCTTCAACGAATTTGTGTTGTTCCTGCCATTAGGGAACGTGTCAATCTGTGCTATCATGGTGCTTTCACATTTACTTTCACTTTAGTCATGTCGAAAGTTAATTGTAGTAAACTAAAAGTCTCTTTCCAAAGTTAGAAGTTTACATTGGCGTTGAAATCGTGTGTTTACATGAGCTATACATCAGTACGACTGTGACCTATGCAAAAATGCATTCTCTCATGGGTAGAAATATACACATCAGCAACGAAAACGAAACCAATTTGTCTGGTAATATCAACAACCGTAAAAGCCAGGAGCCAAAAGAAATGTACCTAACACGTCCCCTGTGGGAATGGTCACAGTAATTGCTTTCTTTCTGTTTGTTGACTCGGAGGTAGCCTAAAGAAAAAAAGATTTTTGGAATGGCTGTAGAAATGTAAAACTTTTGCGTTCCCCTGTACAATAACTTCACATTGCATCTCGTACAAAAACCTTTAGCCTTAGTTCAACACACTTTCAACGTTTTTCCATACAGATATGGATTTTAGTAGTTCCTATGAAAGGACGCCGGTGTTCTTGTGTCACATTCACATATAAAAGTATAGACAAAGCACTGTCAATCACGACCAGAGTATTTATTAAATGTTTGACTGACTGTTGTGACTTTATTTCTGTTGTGTATATCTACTCTACTACTACCACACCTGTTTTCGGCATACATATGAGATGATGTGTCTGTATACATTAAAAGTCCAATTTTATTTCAGTGCCTTTACTCTGCCAGAGTAAATATACATGTTTGTTGTTTCACGTACACGTACGTAAAATACAATCAGAACTCAACTGAATTGATCTGAGCGAATAAGTGAGTGGTCATGCACATAAAACCCACACACACATGCAAACATTTTCTTGCTCCCCGTTGGTTAGAGAGTATGTGTCTGTTGTGTTGTACTGTATGATATAGATTAGATACGTAAGAAACATATTATTTCGTTGCATTGCAGTAGAAATGATGGTGTTTGGAAGTAGAAAGGAGCCCTGTTTGATCAAGTCTTCTCATGAAATTTTAACTAGCTCTCAAATCACGTGCTTGTTTCACTTCTCATCCTCCTTTACTCACTCAATTCCATTTTGTTGTTAGTCGTCCACCATGTACCTTTCCTTTCTGTTGTCTGCTGTGAATTGGGCCAGTCAGTAGTTTTTACCATGGATGGTTGTTCAACTACGTTGCGGTTTTCTTTGTGTGATAGATTTTTTGTTCTCACTACTAAGTCAGCGACTAACACATTTTCCAGAGAGGAATAATAATGCCTGCAACCACAACAGAATTTTCTGAAGTCAACAAGCGAAAAGGACACACATGAAAATGAATGTATGAAAGTTTACGAGAAGTTTTCCCTTTCAGTTTACAACCTTTCTCTTTATAAGTAGCTCGATCCTCTTGTATATATTTTCTCCAGAACAGACTCCTGTTTGTAGTATAGTAACGTATGCTACATATCTTTTTTCTGCTGTTGTGACAATTTTCCTGGAATAATGCGTGATGGAATACATGAGTACATTAATGTGAGGAGGACGTGCATGTTCGCAATAGAATTTGATGGAGTCACGACATAGACATACGATGCAGAAATCGAATCTAGGAACCATGTTATACATCAGCACATCCAGAACGTTTCGGAAGAGATGGATAGTTTGTAAGGTATACATGATGACATTCCAACAAAATGTTGTTGCGTCGGTTGTAATTTTGTTGGTTTCTATTCCTGTGCCTCCATGTGGAAGTGTTTTCGGTTTGATGGCTACATTTTCAAAAAGACTTGGAAAGCCAGTCTAAGCGATTCATTCATTTATTGGTAAAAATCGTGGCTTGATTTTTCTGCTGTAATATACACAACTAAAGGAAATTCTTCATTTTTACGCTCGTTTCTAGAGCTATGATCCAAATCCATTCTGTAGTTATGATCTACGCAGGTGAAATTTGCTGAATAATGACTTTGCCAGGAAATGGAAACGTATGTATTTGTCGCTGTCTAAACATGTTTTATATATTCCTGACTGTGTTGAATACAACCAAGTATCCAACTGGAATTTATTTGCAGCTTGAAATTTACCTACGTATTCAATGTTGAATTTAACTGCAATATGAAACATTACAATCATTCTGAAACCTAAAATGAATGTACAAAGAAAACCTAAAATAGATTTATTGTGTAGAAAATTTTAATAAAGTTTGAGTTATCAATTAACTGATAGCGTTTTATAGTTTTTCAACCAAGTACATATACTAGCTGCATCACAACATTCACAACGAATACGAACAAATATAACTAACTACCTTCAGATGGTTGAAACGATTGAAGCTGTCCATTTAATTAGTGTAGTCAGTTGTGGCCAGCAACGATTCAACACTTGAACGGTTTGGAATTACTCACATGAATGCTCAAGTAAAAATCGTCTGCAAGTCTGCATCTAAGCTATATACATATATGTCCACATACTGTGTTCACATTTTTTTATGGCACACCGGACATTAGTCATGCTTTTAGTGTGATAATAAGAAAGTTTATAGGTGCTCGTATTTCCTGTTGTACAGTCAATGACTTCTGAAGTTCAGAAAAGGATGTGAAGCAGAATGGAGAGCTAGGAAGAAAAAGTTTTGCCTCCTTCCGTAATAAAAACGCAACGCAACTGAAAGTGCGTTTCTCCACCACTTTCTTGTGTAATTGCCCACCATCACACTATCCCCTTTCACTAAAAAAATTCAACATCACATGAACCGTAGTTTTGCGTAAACTACAGGTAACGTATTCTTTAGAACTTAAAGATGTGCAATTACTACATACTTGAACGAGTGTTCTATCAGTAACAGCGTTAATAGGAAAAAACTAACGAAGCAAGTCGTAACTGAATTATTTAGTTGTAAAGTTATCCAGCTGTATAATTTCACATCGAAAAGAGTAGCCGGGAAGAAGTTATGTCTTGTTAAAAACCATCCTACTCGTTTCAATACGAATGGAACAAAAAAGTGAATAAAGCCAAATGGAATCGACAACTTCCTATTATATTCCTTGACAATATATGAATATATAAACGTGGATATATAGTATATATACAAAAGTTACTGACGAAAGAGGTGATGCGATAAATATTCTGACAGCGCTCACGGTATGAAGAGATTGGTAATTGCAATTGGTAATTTTTATACCAACCAAACAACATTACGTAAAAAAAATTTATTGCAATTTATTCACATGCTACTAGTTAGTTACGTGTGCATGATACGTAAAATGGGAGCTCAAATAGTAATCTAACCCATCATTTTTCATTTATTACAGGACTCTAAAGGCAGTAACAATTCTGTATCAAGGCTCTCCTTCACACCGAACGCTTCAGTTGACGGACAGGTGCTGACGTGTCGGGTAGACAATACTCACCTTACGGCTGGTGCTTTGGAGGATTCATGGCGTCTCCGCGTTGTTTGTAAGTAACGGGAAAAATTAACTCTCAGTGTGTGTGCTTGTACTTTTTTGATACGCGCGAGGAAAACATGATTCCCCTTCTACATCTATCCATCCATCTATCTATCTATATATATTGTGATACGTTCAATTTTCTCATTTATTTTTGTGTTGCTCTTCATCGGTTTTGCACTCAATGCGAATGGTTTAGTTGGATTGCTATTTCGGGTGTTCTCAACGGGCGATGGCGATGATTCAGCCTGAAAATGTGACAGAAATATCCTCTTTTACTGATAATAATGGTGAAAATACGATCTACTCAATTACAGCTTTCATTTTATGATCCCATGTTATCTATTGCCCTGTCGGTCATAAAAAGCTCTCGCACTCCGGTTGATATGATGTGTGTGTGCACGTCTATTAAATGAAATGAGACGGTATATCGTCATTTTCATGAGGAGGATTATGTTGATGACGGTATGATGCCCCTTGTCATGGTAAAAATGGTACTTGGTACAACGAGGATTCGTGTTCCCGTTACCACAAACTAACTACACTTGTCATACAAGCGTGTGGTGTTGAGTAGAAACATGAAGGAAAAAACATAATCGTATCGTGGTGTTCCATTTTGTAGTACTGATGTTGATAACATACTCGCATTGAGTGTAAATTATTCATTTCCTCGTCCAACTACAAATATTGCGACAGAAAAATCCTTTCCGGAAAAGTGCATATTGTGCTACAGCGCATGAAGCAATTGCTACATGCACCTAAATAATAGACTTCCATCCAAGGAAGTTAACTTGGTAAATATGGATTAAAAGCCTGCTGAGGATTAGATGGATGTAGTAATTTAAACATAACACAACTTCCTGGCTTTTTGGCTAAAATTAGGTTGCATATATACATCCTTGCATCAACGAAATGCTAATTTATTGGCAATCCACCCACAGTACTCTATCGTAGTCTAATATATATGCTTTAGGAAGGAGAGTGGCTGACGAAACAATGCTGAAAGGGTAGCTTCCTCATTCGACTTTGGAATTACGTTACACGAAACCAGGAAGTAAAGAACGGAGAACTCAATTTACATGCATGAATGTTGGGTGGTTTTTTCGTTGAATAGAACAGATTTTGAGAACTCTATATATTGATACATTAATACATGTACCGCTCCACGAGCACAAGTGTGATATACTATTTGCACTTCAAATTTTCCACGTGAAGTAATTTTGTCCAATGGATTTGCATCAATGTAACTGGCACAGAGAAACTAATCCTAAATCCACCTAACTAAATTTCATTCATTCATATACACGAGAGTAAATGTGGGTCGGTCGGCATGTGTGAGCGATGTTCAAGTAAATTGAATTTAGGAGGCTTCAACTCTCTGTATGACATGCATTTATGTAAGGTGTTTACTTTGATGTTCATGCTAGCGAGCTATAGCGTTTCACCATTTTATAGGTATGCGCCCAATATTTTACACAACTAACTTTCATCACCACCATCTCATCATTCAACACCCAAAAACACAGACGAGTGAAAGTAGACAGACGTTTTATATGGGGAAAAGTGGAAAGCAACATAATAAACTTGAAGAGTGTTCCGATGTTTTTGCGTAGCTTGTCAATCAACTAAAACCAATGTTTACGTGTCATAATGTTTTTGCAATTTTGGATTGACTATGTAAGAATTAAATTTCTAAAAAGCGTTTGTGCATAACTTTCTACGGTGGAATTTCAGTAAATTCTGTTTACAGTGAAGGTTCAAAGAGCTATGGTATATGTAGTTAGTGAGTGCTCCTCTTTCACTTGAATTATTATTATATGGAATCCTACTAGCTTCAACTCGCTTCAGCAGTAGCGGTGTGCAGCGGATTTATTCAGATTTTGTAAATTGAAACTTCTCATGCTCATTTGTATCCCTGACTATTTTGTAGGCTAAATGGAGTAATACTTCCGAGAATTCTGAAAAGGATCAATACCGAAAGGTTTCGCATCAGTGAATTTTTCTCTGCCACACAAAAATGTCATATTATGCTCTACAAACGAAATACTATTGCATATATGTGTTCTATGTTATATCCAAACTCCAACCTGTACGTACTTTTTGATGCACTTCATTAACAAGGAAGCAATAGTTGTTTCACCAAAAGTAAATGGAGAAAATATATGGATAAAAAGTAAAAGGTATATGTTCATGCTTTGAATTAAATAAGTTGAAGTAACTATCTACTGAGGCGGTCACAAACTTTTTCCCCTCTGATTCAATGCGCTGATACGTATGTGCCTTTTTGCGAAAAAATAGGAAAGTATAAAGTGGGGAAAGTGTGCACATGGGAAATTGGTTGAAAAATTGGAAACTCCAGGTATGCTTTATATTATAGCCGATATAATGGGGCCCCATTTAGTACTCCAGTTTTTCTTCTTGTCAGTAGTGCCAACACGGAGCAACTCTCTATATGTATAGATAGGTGTTTGTACGTTTTCTCAAAATTTTACCAACTTATACTTTCACCTTCTCTTACCCACCCTGCACTTGTACATATTATGATTTCATTCTGCAGTGTATCTCCCCCTTTAAAAAGTAGGAAATGAATGAAAACTCCGATATTTTGTGGAACACAAAAAGTTATAGATAAGGTTGAAGGTACAATATGCTTCTGAAAAAAAATTCCAACTCTGCTACCTCCTCTTAAGAACTTCTGTTAGCTAGGGCTGGGATATTAAAAGGGAGAGATCTATTGCGTGCAGTTAGCTGAGTACAAGAGACAAGCTAAAATTATTTGGCAAGTTGGACAAAAACTCTTCATTTCTTATGAATATATGTGTGAGCTCAGATATGCAGGGCTCCTAGATGGTGGGGTTAATGAGTCGTTAGAAAGTTTTAATTGGTACTGCTCGCTTGAATGCGATTCTATCCATCCACTGTTCCATTATTATCTCTTTTTACTAGTATTAACAACTCTGTCTTGTGCACTTCTGTATAAAATGAAGTATAGTAGTGGTTATTCGCTGGGCCCTACTATATTATTGTAGTGCTGGCCAGGCGAACCAATTCTCTCTTTCAACCGCTCCCATTTAACTCTGAACTAGACACGTAAAATAGAGTGTGAAAAGTGGCGAATATCATTATTATTTCCTCCCTCGTCTCCACTTCTTATGTAGGTACATAATGTGTCTGACTATAAATGATTAAGCCTGTAGTGCATAATATGTATACTAAAAGCACAATTCCCTCAGTCAGTTGCTCTTTTCTTTGTTTTCCCAGCTGAGCTGAGAGAGCAGCTCAGTTTTTCTAATAACCAAGTAAGTGTATCGTCTGTTATATATTTACACAGAAACGATCCGTGTGTGGACTATTGGACTTAACGCAAAATGATCATCAAAAAAGTAAAATAAGCTAGAGTCATTTATTCCGTCTTTTCTTTCTCATAATAATATTCTAGAGCCGAAGTTAGTTTTTTCTGTCTTATTCATTTTGCTAATGCTGAAAAGCGAAAAGAGAGTAGAGAGCAGTGTAGTAGCAATATTAAAGGAAGTCGTGCTTTGCATTTTCCACCAAGTCACAAAATGAAGTTTTCTCTCTCTCTTTCTCTCTCACTCTCGTTCTCCTTCCAACCCTAACTTGCATTGCGACTCCTGAAACAAAAGAACTTTTTTGCGAAGATGTATGTACCATTGGGTTGCATGTGGCGTTGATGAGATAAAGCATCCCAAGTTTTTTATCTGTGTTGACGGAAGAAATGCTTCTTTTCTTTTCATTTTTATTATTTCCTTTGGTGCTGTGCAAATGTAGAAAACGAAACGAGGGAAAAGGAGAAACTATCCTGAAATAAAATAATGAATACTGTAGAAGAAAATCACGTAACTTTTTTCAACTTGGAACAAGAGCCATAAAGTCTGAACATTGTAAAACAATTAGTCAGAGTAACCCATACCATGCCTATTCTGACTGTAGGTTTAGCTTTTAAGACTTTCTAATGCAGTCACTGCACGCAATCATGAATATTGATTTAGGTCTGATATAAAATAGTCTCAGTGAAATTCTCATGCGATGAAAAAACGGGTGGGAAGGAGTAGGCAGATAGCTCCTTGTACATTGCGTCTATTTGAACAACTACATATGAAATGAAGAGGCAATCACAAACGTCAGCTATTCCAAGTTTCACACCGGTATAATACTTAAAAATGTAATGTATCATTACATTTTAAAATAATAACAATCTTGTACCAATTAGGTCAGGGTAAGAAAAAACTAGCTGAAATTTGTATTATGTTTCGACAGTGTTCGTGACACTACTTGCAACTGACAAGTTAAACAGTTTCATCGATTACCCAAAACTTTTAGATCTGCTCAAATTTTCAGTGACGACCGCGTTCCAACTTTCACTGACGAACAGAAAGAAAGTTCCATTCATAAAACATGTAGTAATAAATTTATTATTAGATTGCCCATCTCGTCACAACAGAATTTGTGTCTACTCTAATTTTATGTCTGAACCACTAATGATGATTGACTTGAGTTGGAGAAACTCATTTTCTCTATATGGCCTTTTAATATAATGCTCATATTTTGGGAAACTTTTTGTGTATACTCTTTAAGCAGCACCCAATAAGTACTTACCATCTATTATTAGGTATTGGTCAAGGACGGCAGACGTGCACGGTAAACAGCACACACACATGGTTTAACTTTCTCCAGCCCAAGATGTTACACAAATTTAATACAATTTTTGGTGCAACAACATGAAACACATGAGAAGGTGTTGATACGACATTATATAGCGTTAGTATTTCCTTATTATGGATTGTTATGCTCCATAGATTATCAATAAATCATATGATCCTCACAATTTTATGAAAAAAGTAGCTCTTTACAAATTTACAAAGGGTGGGAGTGACGGGCTATGTCTATTTCAATCATGTACATAGCATTCTTTCTTCGAGAGAACAAGGAGGAAACTTTCATATTAGTCTTACAATGTACACTGAGATAAAATCGTTGACAAGGTTGAACAGACACTTTGTACGTCAAAATCATCTTAGAAACCTTATATATTAGGCTTTTATATACATACTCATATCTGGTGCTTGATTCTTTTCTCTTAAAACTGTGTAAGAAGTGGTTGAAGAAATAGCAGATATCTAGCGTTGTTTTTGCTTCAATGATCGTAACTGGAACAGGATGATACCAGACCAACTCCTGAAATACACTCTTTTTGCTTGCAAATAAACCAGGTATGCATGAGTATGACAGGTTGAAAGTTCTCACTTTCTTCCGTGTGGGATTTTGGGTACGTAATGACAGAAAGGAAAGCACCTAGTACTTCCTACCACATGACTTTTAAGAGAAAAAAGTTATTCTGCCAGAAGTGAATACGGTATTGCATTGCCTGCAAATGACTTTTTCTGCTGTGTGGGAAAATAAGCCAACTTCATTTTCTTCGTTCCCTTACAAACAAATGCAAAATCTAAACACATTATAGCAACAATGGTAAACCTCCAAAAGTAGCTTTTGGTCATACCATTTGAACTCTCGTGAAAAGCATTATATTTAATGGATAGAATAGCAAGGTTTCCCATCTTTATGCAAATACGAGTAGCGGAACTGACAGCAAAAGGAGCCAACTCAGCTGTTGCAAAAATAGTAACAAAGGTATTGGCTAATTAGCTTTGTTGAGGTATCCTTTATGAGAAACGAGCGTGACAACGCAATCGACTTGTTCTGTTTCCTGTATATCAACAGAGTTGAGCATGTACGCATTACTGATTACTGAACATTCGTTCTTTATACCGAATCTACCTAGGTACAATAGTACCAACAGTTGTAGGACGTTCTAGGCTTTGAAAACGATATTTTTGAATGCTGTGAAGCAACCACGCGTAGTGCAAGTCTCGTACACCATGTACGAAAGAACTAGTGGATCATAATGGGAACCTACTTCTCGAGCCACTTTATTTTCGAGCTTATTTCTTCCTTGTGACCACATGCGGTACCCGAAATATTGCTTCTAGGCTCCCTGTAGTGACAGTGCCAATTGTTATGTTGTCCTGTTCATCTTCCCTATGGTTGGCTGGTCCTATGATTAGATGGGCATGGTTATACAGCTTTGTTATGCTCCTTCTTGTCACCAAAGGTTTTTGACGATGATGATGACACATCTGAAACAGTTATGTAAGAAAGTTGCTCTGTACATTGCAGTTTTTTTGCAGGCACACCATTCCTCATCGATATTTTTTCTATTGCTGATGTTTTGATTACAAAAAGAGTATATATATGGAGGAATGTTTTCCCTGTAGTATTCTTTTTATTTTGTTGGGAATTCCAGTTTGTATGCAAATGATGAGAACGAGCCCAGCTACACACGCCCTTGACAATAGATTTCAAATTCAATCCTCGTATATACCCACAAGCACAGCAGAGGCAAGCAACCGACGAGAAAATCAGAGAGAAGAAATGTAAAACAATTTTTTTCTGTATAAGCAATACGCGAGAGACACACTATATATTATATGGCCTATTGTCATCGTCAGCATCATCAAAATGAACCTACACCAATCTTTGCTCAGAACGACTCTCCATTTAAATATATTTTTTCTATCTCGTTTTCACTTGCTATGCTATTATTTTGAATCTCGGAAAAGTCGCATTTTTCTACCCTAATTCCTTTGATAGCATTTATATATTACCTGGTTGGTTTTTTTGGTTGCTGATACGTATAAAACCACTTCACTGTCAATTGTCGATACTACATTACATCGCTTACTTACCATTATTCTTGTGTCAGTTGGTAAATATTCAGATCGATCAAATGGAAATGGAACAACGAACTTAAACTTAACTACGGAATAGGATACATACATTCATTCATTCATGTATGCAAACCGAAATACTAGAGGTGCATTAAAGGGAGAGCTTCTCTCTTTTTGGTTGGTGAGTTGTCTCGTAGAAGAATGGCAAATCATTGTTATTGCTCCAGTTTCAAGGAAAAAATCAGACATTGTATATACAAAAGAAAAGGAAGGAAGGACGAATTCCATGTTTCTTACGACAATCAGCTAGGCACGGCAAATTTTTTTATGTTTCCCCTCTTCAGCAATCTTAAGTTCCAGGAGGCAAATAAAAAGGGGAAGACCTACTTTCTTTTCTATTTTTGCAAAAAGACTGATGTGATGTGTAGTTGTAAGTACATAGGTATTCTTGGAATGTATGTTTGCATGTACAAAGTATAGCATAAAATGTGTTGTCGAAGTAGGTCTTATTTCTTTTGTACAGGCAGCGAATACGGTTTTCTCTACTTTCTCCTATGATGGGATAGGATGAGAAACGAGCTATGAACGCATCAGTGACTCGATATTTTGAAATGCAATTTCCTCCGTCAGTCACACTCTGACTCACAGAGAAGCAAGAAAAAAGAGGAAGAGGAACGGGTAAAAATAGTGAAGCAGGTTGCATGCATGGTTTCTGTCTGGACGGATAAGAAGAAATAATAGAGCGAGTGAGTGAGTAAAAAAAGTTGAAACTTGAGACAAAAGCCCTGAAGAGAGAATTTTTGATCGTTCCTTTCTTTAAATCCACCTTGGTGTGCTTTTTTTTGGTATGACGAATGTAGTCTTTCTGTTCATCTCACCAAAGACATGTGTGCACATGCCCCAACCAAACACCATTGATGATGACAGGACAGGGGTTTAAAAGATCTTTAGTTGACACCTCAAGTTTCCTTTTTCTTTGATCCAAACGTAAAACTGCTAGTTGCTAGAGTCGTTGTTGCTCCAAGGGAGAAAGGGCTCACTCACTGCTGCTACCTTTTTTATAAATACGTATGACTTGCGTGGGCTCATACGCATAAAGAGTTACTCTAAATGCATATATAGTATAGCATTTAAATTCAACGTAACATCCAATCCAGAACAGAAGACGATTTAATGTTTTTTTTAAAAAAAGGACTTACCTATGAATGTTTATATAAAGGAAACCTGCAAAAGTATCATACGGTGTCCCAAAACTAAAATACACTATACGTATTATGTCATTCAGTGGAAACCATATGAGTATGAGGACTATATATCTGTGGCTGGTGGTGGTGGTGGTAGGTTTAGCTCGACAGATTTTATCGGATTCCCAATCCATTTGGGCTTTCCAATTGATGTCAGATTTTCACTTTTCACTTAATATTTCCTTTTAACATCATCGTCACTCCCCTTTCTTCCTTCCCCTTCATATATTCGTATATGTTTTTGCTACTGAATACATGAAACATACATTTATGCTTAAAGCTATAGGTCTGCGTTATAGCAAATGGTATGTATGTGTGCCAATTGTTCAGTGACATGAGATGATAACCAGCCGGCTTAATGTAATATGTGCTCGTAGTGTCGCGGGTTATGTACTTTACATACGTATTACGCTTCAGCTATTCGTGGAATTAAAAATGAGAACTTTTCTTCCTTTTCTGAAAAAACCTTTTCCGTGGGAGTAATCTCTGCTTTCAGAGCTTGGGTTAAATCTTGAAATACGAATTTTATTGTGCATTCCATTAAGTGACGTGCTTTTAAGTGCTTTGACGTATTGAAAATCACTTCTACGTGTGTTAATTCTCTTGCTTGGAAGAGCATTCTCAAAAAAGGGATCTTTGTATAGCTAAAAAATACGCATTTTTAGATGGAAAAGTCGAGATATAAATACATTACAGTTCTCAGGAAATGCACAAAGTTGGGTTGACTTTGACTTTCCAGAGTGCTAATGATTGCGTTTGATAGTACCTAAAGAGTATAGAGAGAGAAGCCTGCTAAACGAACCGTCACACTCATCCTTACCTAGTCTGCTGAAGAAGACGATGTTCGATACTCGTAGTAGGCGATTTAAGGAAAGTAAACATGCATAAAACATTACATAAAGTATGCATGCTCTGTTGTGTTGTGAAAGACATCGCACTCTGCCAATGCCAGTACATTACAGAATAATGGGATGGTAGTAGCTCGCGCTTGTGATATCCTACGTCGTCAATTAAAGCAGAAAGCTATGTTGTTATTCGCATGTAGATGTATCTCAAAGTATAGGATGCCGTTACAACTACTACCACGTTTCCCGCTGGTGATTAAGAATTATGCATATACCAAGTTGCATCTAACAATATCTGGCTGATCACTTGTCAAGAAAGAAAATTCGTGCACATCCGGCATTTCATTAACTTCAAAAGACCACTCGTGCATCACAAAGGAGATGCAGAACAACTGCCGAAGTATCTGTACCAGCCTTATCATTTTTTGCAGCCTTCAAAATGTCTTCCATTTAATAGTATGCATCCATCCAATGAGCTAAACCTGGTCTTGGCTAAATTCAAATTTCAAAACGTAGAAAACGCATTGTCCATAACTTTCACCATTCTTAATTGTATGTATACATCTGTAGCGTATATTTACAACAAATATCCAACTGTATCCGTATTTGCACACATTATTGGATCTACAAAGTTGTTGAGCTTGCAACGTAGCACCGCCATTGAAGTACAAACTCATTACTTACAGATTTCAAGTGCGATACTTGAAAGTAACAGGGCTCGCGTATAGATTTTTCTATTCTTTCATTTCCCTTTTCCGATTCCCATTCAAAAATCCATTTTGCATTATCTGAAATCCTTTTAATCCTATCTTGTGTACCATTTGCACAACTAAACAATATATATACTAATAACAAGTTTTGCGATTTAGCCCAGAGCAAAACGTGGAAAGTTACCATTTTCAACTTCTCCTGTTGGTGAGAAGCAACTTCATTCAACTCAAGAGTATAGGAGATAGGTAGAACGATCTGAATAAATAAACTATTTTGAAAGAGATGATGAGATCACAAGGAAATCGTATCTGCTGCACCAAACACTGGCTGTGTTTAGACGAGGAAGGGAATGGTTGAATTAATTAAATATCTGTTTACTTCCTCTTTTGTTTCTTGAAAATTGCTTTTTGCTTTTCTCATGCGAAGGAAGTGAATTTGATTTGTATTTCTAGTGAAAGAAGAAGGTATATATTACTTGCAATGTACATTGTATTGCTGATCACTCCCTCAGAGCTAATGTCTACACGCACGATTCATTGAACGTGCTGATTCTTGAAATATATGCCTAACTTGATTTGATGTAGCAAAAAGTTAACTAACAACATAGTGGGAAAGTCAAATAACCTTTTTGTGTGCGTAGCTAAGAAATTGATGCACTTTTTCCTGTTATTGATGATGTGTAGAGCAACAATCATCGGTGAGTTGCATGTAAAATAGAGGTGTTTTGACTAAAGTTTTTTCGTTGCGTTCGTCGCGGTAAAATACGTTCGTTCGGAGTGATAGCTTCTTCGTGCATCACTACCTTTCATGGTACGTAACGGCGTACCATAGCATCTAATATTAGATTTTTTGGCGTGGTCGGTGATATATTGAAAGTTAGCAATGCATAATAGGTTTTTCTGATAGAAACTATAGGAAAAGTGGAAACAACCAAGCCTGTTCTTTGACTTGATTCTTGCCTTGCTAACCAAAGAGAAATTCGATTTAGCCAATATCAAGAAAAAAAAGAATGGATAATGCCTAAGTACCAATGTATGTATGTGAACATACATATTTGGGCTTGGTGTAAATATGTATCTCAGCTAAACCACTTACTCCCATTAAAACCTCGATGTTTTGGGAATTCTTTAAATATATTCTTTTCGGAAGCACGTGCGAAACGAATGTACCTACTCACAATTTGGTACAGCATAATGGGATGCGTCTTCCTGTTTTACTTCCTACTTTCTCCTCAATATTATGGGAAGAAAGAAGAAAGTTAGTCATGCAGTTCAGTTGTTCAGATGTTCATCCCACGTAAATATATGTATATAAAAGATACTACTAACACTCGAACTTACAGTGCTCCTTGGAGAAGGTGTCTGGATCCGGTGAATCTGTTTGATATAAATTCGGAATTATTCCGTACAAACAGTACAAGCTAAGTATGAATACCCAGTTTGTGTGTACCCAAGGGCATTGAACAATGTAAAGTAACAGATGAAACTTTCTAAAAGAAAAAAACGTAATAACAGAAGGCATTGACTCTAGGTTTATTCTTCCTTTGATCAGCATCATATCTTTTCACTATGCAGCTATGCAAATGCATCTTAATGGAAATATTACTTATGATATACTAAACTACGAAAGTATATTACTCGAACAAGAATAAGTAGATTTGCCTTTCACATCCTACATAAATATACAACATAAATAAATATTACGTTTCGCTTCTAAAAAAGGTAGCAGGATACGGTATTCCAGCCTCACTTGTCCTGATATTTTTGGAAAACGCAGACAGGAGACCAAAAATATAGGCAATAATTCAGTTGAAACCAATAATACTGCTGAGATGAAACTGCAAGTATTGCAATGCAAAATTCAGCTCATAGTTTATTTTTGGAAAAGAGAATATCGTTTCATCCTTATCCTTATTCACGATCGAGATCCTGCAACTGCATTCATATAGAACCCAGCCAGTGTATTGCAGAGGCACATCTATTAGTCAGCTCGTACTGCAAAGATTCTTTTATAACTTCCTAACAATATTTTACTACATGCTGCTCCTTAACAATTTCCTGTTTTCGTTGGAGAAGAAATGGGATATTGTATTTTCAGGAAGTATTTATCAGCCACCGCACTGCTGTACTAGACTCGCAAACGGCGGGTAGTCAATAAGTAATGTATACCTATGTGCATAATATTTGTCAACTTTATAAGGACGACGAGAGAGTTAAATTCTTTCCGTGGGCTTATTTACAATTTCCGATTGGTACAATGTACCTACTTCAACGAAGATGCGATGGTTGTTGTTGTAACGTTACGGTTGGCAGGCTTTGTGCAACTCCAAGTCAAAAAGTCGGTAGTATAAAAATATGGATATCCGTTACAAAAGTTTGCTTTCGAATGAGTCCCTGCAATGTTGACTGTAACCGTAAATTTATTGCATCGTATAGACCTAACATGAATGCAAAAACTTGAAATAAAACCTAGTATTTTTAAAATTCTGTCTAGAACTGTACAGTAATTCAATTCATAGTTAACTAGAACATCATGTAGTTGTATATTAATGGGAATAAAAAAACTTGTTGAATTGGGGGAATCTGAGACTAACACGTCAAACGATACAACCTTGTAACTACTAGTATAATCAATTTGATACTGATGACACTGTTGCATTGTGGGAGTGACATTTCCATGTCATTTTGAAAACTGTGTCATTTGTTTTCCGGGAGCAGCATAGCGAAATAAATTTGGGGACGTTTAGACATATTTTACAAATGTTCATCATCACCGATTCCCACCATATTCCTATAAAAATGCTGTCACCCAACACAGGAAAAATTCTCGGAACTGACAATCAGCAGTAGTTTGTAGTAATCTTTTGAGGAAGACAGTTTTCATCCCATCATCATTTGTCTGCTTTTATTCCTTTCGCTATATATAGTCCTCTTTTCAATCGTCAGCCGTTAGTTCGCTCCTCTAAGTAATGATTACAAGAAGACATTACATTAACATATATAATGTAATGTGCACACACTCATGCACATTCATTTCAACAAGTAAAGAAATGAAAAGTGAAAGAAAGGAGTTGGAAGAATGAAGGCATCACTACCCAACCCAGTCAGAAGCATTTCCAAAGTGCTAGTCCATATAATGGAAGCATCATCACAGTAATAGTAATGGCATCATCATTATCAATATAGGAAAGTACTGCCAAAGTTCTCCGCGTCGTAATCAACGGCGACTTTTTTGGGTGAAAGTGAATTGGTACATGCACATAATCGAAACTAAAAGCGCTTTAGCCACACACCCAACTGTCGTATTTCACAACTCGACGTGTATGAAGAGATGGAATGAATAGTACTGATGGTGGCGGCAGCTCTGGTTCAGTATCTAGAAAATGGTTAGCAGAAAGCATCTTCAGTCTCAATCAATGAGATGTCTCATTCACTTCACCTACTCTTGGTGAAAAGGGTCTATATTTGTGGGCCACATCTACAGTTTACCTATATCTATATCTATTCGAGCTATTCGCAAAGTTAACTTCTGTCTATAACAATATTATAGAAACTCTCTCTCTGAATGTGAATATACGACTAGCACTATCAACTACTGTGAAAACAGTGGGTGGATGGAATGAAACTGCATTGCTATTGCTATCACATCACCGAGATACGAACTCAAATGAAAATAGCTTTCCTTTTTATATTGGTTTGGTTCCTTTTCTATATAATGAGCGGAGGAGTAAGTGAAGCCCGGTGAGTGTGGTGTGGTGATGTTGAGATGGATATGCTATTTCAGCACCAACTATTCCCTTTCTTTACGAAAGCATTCACCATTCTCGGATATGATAATGCTGGAAATACTTACTGGAAGAGGAATAAAACCCTCCATTTTCTGGTTGATGGGAACTTGGTTGGATTATTGGAAGAGGCGTGTATGTCCGTTGAATGAGTGAAGGAAGTTGATGATGATTGTCATTATATGACATAACAAGAGGGCTTACCAGCTGTTGCAATCATTGAAAAGCTAAAATCGTAGTGTAGACTCCAAGCAAAGGACTCGTAAATAAGACATTGCATCTTCTGTAATTGGGACAGATGATCATCCACCGGATTTTTGGGAAAGCTTCTTAATGTTACTGATAATGATATCGCCCAATTTTATTCAATCGAGAGTTTGGAGAATGCAGAGGAATCCTTTAAATTGTCAATATATATGGTGATATGCATATGTGTGGGAGGGAAAGTTCAGGAGACACGTTGGGTTGATGATGTTGATAGCCTCCTTGAAATCAAACACATTATCCGTTCTCTGTAGTAGTAGTACATGATATGTGATTCGTTCATGTGCTTGACATAAAATTGCCTATAATGCAACATATATTTAATATTTTATACGAATTATTTTCGGAGCCTACCATGCGTTCAAGGTTTTCTTTGAAGGAAGAATAAGTAGCTAGTTATTTGCCTTTGTACCCACGTGGATAGGAAATAAACTTCAAACCTCTTTCCCAGTTGTTCCAACCCCACTAGATATGCTTCCGTGCGGATGGAGGTAGGCGTTGAAAAAGAAAGTTGAAAAGAATAAAGAAGGCTGAAGTTCATATTTTTTCTTATTAGTCGACTTGCTAATGCCCTCCTGAAGGTGACTGCTTGGATTTACAACAATGTTCTTTTGTGGGGAAAAATGTATTACATTTTGTCCTTGTTGTATATTATGGATCACCAATGCACGCCCATATTTATCATACATGCTGAGCAAGCCCCGTTATGTTTATATTCACTCGCTCTTGGTCTTTGTGTTTCCGTAATACGAATTCAGATTTGAGATAAAGTACTTATTGTGTATACTGAATAGCAACATATGTTTGAAAATAAATGAAATATGCTTTTGTGTTTCGTATTGCAGATCCTCCCATGTTGTCACTCCGCATGGGGTCTTCCCTTAATCCAAGGGACATCAAGGAAGGGGATGATGTCTATTTCGAATGTCACATTCGTGCCAATCCTCAAGTTCACAAACTGGCTTGGTACCATAATGTAAGCATACTTTTTTCTTTTTTAAATCTATGGTATATTTATAGTACCCAAATTTATGTTCCAATTTCTTACCTTCAATGTAGATATACTAGTTATCTTTATGTGTATTGTATGTATGGATATTCTGTTAATATTTATGTATGCTATAAACATAAATAATCAAATACGCAAACGCAAAGTAGTTGATTAAACGGAACTTTCCAGTCAGCTTATTTATGCCTGAATTCACAGACCCACGGCTACTTGAGTTTAAAGACGCTCTGTATTTTCATTTCTTTTCCCTACACATAATAATATGTTTAACAGGATTCTGCCTTTATATGCTAACAAACGGATGTTATCTATTTGCCAAGTCATAGACTGCTACACGCTACCTTCTGCAAACATCCTGCATTGCGTATATAGTACCAGCAAGCTAATTCTGTTGAACGCATAGAAGATGAGTTCAATTTGGATTCAGAATGAAAGAAGAATGCACAAAAAGCCTTTCACTTTTTAAAAGGAACCTTGGGAAAGGTATGGTAGAAGTGGAGGTGCATGCCAAATCCTGTCAGCAGTATTCAAACTACAGAATAAAAGAAAGACATGAAGGGTTCTTCTCCAGTTAGGCACCGTCCATGGACCTTATTATAGCTGATTCTTCTTTCTTCTTGCTCTCAATCTTGCATGGAAATGAGAGATGCAGATAATGCTAAAAAGCTCCATTCACATTTACCCAGCAAGAAAGAAGAAGCTTATTGAGAGAAATCACTCGTGTGACCATTGTACCAACGTATCAGCAAGGATAAGCATCTTACTGCTCTCCGTGTCGATTTCTTTTTCAATGCCTTTTGAACGAAATTACCTATATACGCTTACAAAGTTAAACCTATATTATGTATGTATGTATTCATTTCGGAGGTGCAGGAATAAGGGATACTACTGGATGTGCATTTTTTGCTACTATTTCGTGTTCTTTGTGAACATGCAATGCATACAGTAGCATTCTTTCTTCACTAATCTGCTTAAAGAAACTGATACGATAGTTGGGAGGAAACGAAGAAGAGGAGAGGATGTAGAAGCCTGAGAGAAAAAAGAAATAAGTAGAAGGGAAAAGTTGCAATTTCTTTTAAAGAGAAAGTTGTTACGAAGGCTGTGAGAGAAGAATACAAATACATGAAATGTAACTTATGTAGCAAACCTGATGAATACGATAGCAGCAGTTTTTCACATGTCCCTTGCACTTTGCCTTTCTTTCGATACGTCTACCTTTATTACCTTCACTATCCTATGTACATCGCATTCCACGCATTGCCGCTGCTTCTTTCTGTACTTCTACATCCTCTCTCTGAAACGGGAAGGAAGGAGAGTGAAAGTGCATTTGGTATTGTTGTTGTTATTATTGGGAAAAGCTTTCCGCTAACACCAACGCTCCAATAATATTGACACCCGCATGACCTGTTCGTTCATAATGCACTCAACATTACCTACAGTAGTAACAAAACTCATTCATACTTATAGCTTACATGCATGTCCTCTAAAGGTGCATCTGTAACCTTTCACTATGAGATGAGATCGATATACGTTTTACCTACAACTTTTTATTGGTCAGAATCTCTCTCTCCCTCACTAACACCTTTAGCCAAATAATCCATGTTCCCATATGCAAGACAATCATCGACAATCTTGTTTACTGTTAGAAAGTAAAGTAAAATACGACAAAGAAGAATGGACCAAGAAAAAAGTTTATTCTAGTCTTGTTGCAGTTGTAGAAAAAAAGGACAGTGAAAACATGAGGACGGGCAGATGATATTATTGGTCTCTTGAAGTTAACCTGTGCATGTGTGTGCATATAGAGAAAGTGAAACGGAACGAGGGTATTCTTTCCTTGTAGACAGCAATACAGTGTTTGGAAAGAACACTAAGCTTTTCCCTTTATGTGCAAGCAGACACACAACAAAACATATATAAATATATAAGCACATACAAATCCTGTGAGAGTGTGTGTCGTATACGTAGGCATCTATATATTACCAAAAGAGGAGTGATGTTTGACAGAAATCCTAAAATAAAGCGTAAACACGTGCCAGAACCTTATTGAGCTGGAGGAACAAAAAAACCCAATAAGTTGTGGAGGATACCGTGTGTTTACTACCAGTAGGGATACAGAAATACCTTACAAATACCAATACATATTTAGCTCCCTGTATAATGTAATGCAAGTTTGTGTACATCACATGTAGTAAGGTAAACTAAGGAAGAAGGATCTACCAAAGCAACCAAACCACCACCAAAAAAGATTTATGTTTTTGAATTGAGCCAAGTCCCATTGGAATTTTATGTAGTTGGAGTGCACCACGATGGTGTAGATTGTAGATCTCTTGTTCAACTAGAGAAAGGAATATCTTTTGTAGTTCCATGTGGAAAAAGAAAGGATACGAATAGTTCAAAACAATATGTAAAAGGGTTACTTTGGGTTGGGATCAGTTGAGCGAGGGTATATAGTATTTGAAATGCAAGGCTTTTCCAGCATTATATCACGGGATAAGTGTTCAATAAAAACAACACCAAAAAACCAAAGTAATATTCTCATGACTGATGAGGTTCACAAACTTATATTGTACTTTATGTTTTATTTTGTTTCTTTCACCAAATAATAAAATATTCATGCTTGTTTATACATACTCTCAAATCCTTGTTAAACTTTCTGTCTCAATTTTTCCCATACACACTTCTTGATCGAAATAATATTGGGTGGTGCATTATACTTTACTTTATCAAAGTTTACGGAAACAAGCCTCTTTCTGTTTCGAATCAAAGTAGAGTAAAAACCCTTAAGAATGCTCGTTTTGTGGGGAAAAATAAAGTCAATTTGAAAGATTTATGTTTGTTGAATTTGATATAGATGATGTATTCGTGTACAAGAACCAGATCGATTTCTGCAGTTATGTTACAACAACATGTATACAAAGCACGCGTAGAACACACAATTCTTAGTCAAAGGCAAGGTAAAGCAATTTATATCATGTAGTCTCCAACTCGATTTTCTTTACAACACAAACCAACCGTTTCAGGGTTGGAGAGGCAGGTAGTGAGCTCCTCTCTATTAATACATATATACGTTTGATGTGTATTCTATTCGTGAATATTGCAAAGACAACATGATGCAATCACACATTATAATAAAAGCATAACACAACTCATTTTAAGGGATGTTGAACTGAGTATAATAAATGCCGTGAACTTCAGAAAAATTCTTTTGCTCACACTCAATCGCAATCAGAGTTGAGCTTTGCACTGGATGAACTTTCTTCCATTTTATTTTGTTTGCATGATGATGGGTAAAATAAAGGCGTAATAATGCTGATACAGAAACGTATATACAAACAGCCACACCAGTCGACTAGAATAAATTAGTGAAATACGTCAAGCTGTGTATTTGTATTGCTTTTAAAATACAGGTACACACGCCAGCACCTATATTTTCCTTTATGAATTTTTTTGCATTTATTTTATATTCTGCACTGTTACGAGAAACCTTTCATGTGATGAGGTATCGCATATTGGTTTCGGTGCGGTGTGTATTCGTGTTTGACTTATTGCACACTTAAATGAAAACAGATTTTTACGTGTATCAAACACTAGAATCGGATATGATGATGTAAATGGCTGATAAGGTTACGATCGTATAAACACTGTTGAAAAATATCCTTTAAAAACAATACAAAACAAACCAGCACCATATGATGTTTTGCCACTGAACCATATAATTTTCTGTGTTTGAGCTTGTCCAATGAATTCCGGTCGGAGGGTCGGAGAAATGTTTCCCTCTTTAAACTTTCTCTCTGTTTGTCTTACAACCTTTTTTGATTCGATGGAATTTTAGAGGTTATGACAGAGACGCCCGGTTTTATGCTTGTGTGTGCTTAAGCTTTAAATCAACGACGGAATCATCGTTCGCACATGACGTATGTTGAGGTTGTGCTTAGAGATATAAAATATGATATGCTTTCCCCCAAAAAATCACCCCACTACTACTGCCAACTGTTATGTACATTCAGGAATAACTGATATGTTGCTAGCTCTCAAGTGTGAAAAAAACACATTGCATGTCAGCCTTAATGGCTATTAATTGCTAGCTTTCCTTATGTCCCCCTTTTTGAGAGAGTAACTAACTGATTTTTTCCTTACTGTACCGCGTATCAGTATCGCACGCTTTTTTTTATTTTAGAGTTTTATGTCCAAATTTTTTCCTGGGTATCATATATCATGCAATAAACATGCAAACAAACTGTAACATGATCCATTGTATTTTTGCTTGTTGACGTAAATGAACATAAAATGTTTTAAAACACCACACATATATATAGGCATATTGGCTCTTTGGCATTTTATCGAAATCTGTTGTTGTTTGCCCTAGGTATATAGTTTATGTTTCAACGTACGTTATTTACATTTTAGAAAATGGAACAAAAAGCCGTTAGACAAGATTTGGACATTAGGTGACATGCTTATACAACCACCCTACGTCACCCATAGTTTTGTGCACATGGATTATGCATGAACTTCCTTCCTTCCTTCCCCATTGCTCAACCAGCGTTGACAAATTGCTTGCTAGTGTGTGTCACACACATAATTTGGAGCAACAGTCATCCAGAAACCAGAAAATACTCACCATACCACCACCACTAACAGTGTAATGGTCGTAGGAGTAGGCTATGATGTATATAGCATTGGTATATGGAATATATAGCATTGGGGAGACGGAACAACGAACCTTTTATCTTGTAATCAGTGAAGCGTAGAGTAGTAATCAGCAAATATTTTGTAGCACAAAGTAAAATGAGAATTGTTCTGCTGCTGTGCTCCCTTGTATTTTCATCATATTCTGAAAATAACGCAAAAGCAAGACATTGCACAATTTTAACGAGCTCTTTCCCCTCACTTTCTCTTTTAATTTTAACGCATTGTTATACCGACTGTGTGAGCGCTCGGAGAATTGTTGGCAGCTCATGCTTGCCTAAATAAATGATAATGGCACAAAAAGAAAGCGTGCGTAAAGGTATAAAATAGTATGTATGTTAGCACTGCGTGCCTATGTAGTACGCTGACTTATATTGTTGCAGATATTTGATATTGACATCAGAGATCAAAAACGTTACAGTTGTCGTCAGTCGCAGAGAGGAAATTGTGAATGTAAAATAAAACGAGTATGTAATTCTTCCCACTTCCTTCCCACTTATAGAATACATTATTTTGTCGGAAAATGATTTATTAAAGGTATAGGGAATTACACGCTACATCATACATGTACAGAATGTGACATAACAGACAAACGAAAGAACTAATTTGACAGTTTGATCAAAGAGTGAGAGTCGTGTGCTGGGTATTCACTACTCTTGTGATTTCTTGAATCATTATTATTGTAAGTTCTGACTTAAAAAGCCATTTTCAACACTTCAATGAATTTGGATGTAGCAAAAATGCATATATGGTATCTGTACCATTGTAATATACATTTAGGTTTGTCATCCCGTAGCATAACATTCCAAAATCAGTCAACAGATCAATATGAATATTATTCCTGTGGACATAAATAAATGCATCGGCCGCTAATGACTTGTAATCTTCAGGTAATGATGAGGACGGTCGAATTATAATATACTCGGATGATGTCACAATTCATCTGAAGAACCCATCAACGATTCATGATCATATGCGTTGGTGTATCAGACTACTTCAACAATGATTAAGACATAATCCTGTAAGGTGTACACATCTCTTCTATGCAAGGTCCCAATCCCAAATGAAACTGTCAGTCTCATTGAATAATGCATACAGAAAAACACTGGCAGAGTTTCGCTGTCGGTGCCGTAAAAATGTAATAAATACCAGTCAACTCGACTCCCTCTCACCGGCAGTGTTTCGTATAATGGTGCGACGTGATACTGACACTGCACTGGATAATTTTTTCATTAGTAAGTCCTCGTCCTCGTGCTTGTATTTAATGCGGGGAATGCAAAGGGTTGCATTATAATGTATGCAGCGCAAATATCACGAGTTTGCACGTTACTCACACATGCCTCTCAACTCATTTATGCCATCTATAATAATTTACAGCCTGGTAAATATTATTACCTACATTACACCCAAAGAAAGCACGGTGCACGCAGCTGGTACACTAATAAAAGTTCCCCCTTTTTCTTTCCGACTCTGGCGTAATAAGTGATTATATGCAAGTCTTTGCAGGAGTCCGTTGCATCGCATTGAAAGCCTACTAACGCAACCCTATCTTGAAACATTAGAAGAAAAGATTATTCTGTGGTGTGGTTCATTCATATATGCTTCACCATCGAGAAAAGAAATATTATCCATTCATCTTTACTGCATCGTTGTACGCAAGGGAAACCCAACAAAGTAGCAAAGGTGGCTATTGTTACTTTTTCACTTAGGAACGCAATGTGTACAAAACCATTACGTCGGTTTGTTTTAACGATGTTGGTCTGATAAATAATCAAGCATGACCACAAAAAAGAGCTGGCTGATTGGATGTCTGTATTAGGGTCTTAAAGTTGATGCACTTCTCTTTGATTTCCATTAATCCCACTTCCACCATCAAAAGTATCATCTTCTTTCTCTTTAAAAGAGACTCTTACACAAAATAAGTAGATACTAGCAGACAGTATTACTTCCTTTGGCTTCATTTTCACTTGAGTCAAGTGCAAATGCATGAATTATTTTGTATTATGTGTAGATCACATCACAGGGGAGGAGAGGGGAATGAATGGCCAAGATGAGTTCCACTCCAACTGGTGTTTCTGCTTCTGTTATGAAACTACATCTGTACTTTATAAATATTATATACCATTCTGCCTCTTGCTTATCATCATTTTCGTTAATTTTCTGAAGAAATTCAAGTGCATCTTTCGATGAGGAAGATTGCGACAGAGGCTTTTCTGTGTTTATGTTTTTGATGTGGTTATATAATATGTATGTACTTTTCTGGCCGCTTGTTGCTAGTCTTGTAAGAAGTTGCTTAATATGACAGATTGTCTGTCTGTCTGTTGAACTTACCTTTCCCTTGTGATAGCTTACACTGCGCTACTTTCATGAACCTAGTTTTTATGCTTACATTTATTCGTTATCTTTTACTATCACATAGCTTTAAGAATATATGAGGAAGTAGGTGTAAGTAACCGATGTAAACATCGAAATATAAGCAGAGCGAAATGATGTTGTAAGAGGGGCGATGAAGTAATCCACACGGGAGATAAAGGGTTCTACTGCTTGAAGAATAAAATTATGAAAAGAGAAAGGAAATAGATACCTATATGACTGCTTCACGCTATAAACCTACTGTTGCATTTTACATTTTCAGACGTGTTATACTTTTTTATAATAATAATAAAAACAAGGTGTTTAATGACGGTACAATGTTTTATTTCCATCTACGCAGGGTTTACTTCTTCACCATAACCGATCTGCAGGAGTGATTCTGAGTAACCAGAGTCTTGTCCTACAAAAAGTGAGCCGTCCCTCAGCAGGGAATTATTCGTGCAGGGCTAGCAACGTTCAAGGAGAAGGGACAAGCAACCATGTTCTTCTGGATATTATGTGTAAGTCAAGTCTACTAAATTCTTACAATGTTTTATTTACAAACTTTGTCACGCCGATACTCGACCAACATACATAAATCTTTCAGAAGTTTAATACTTTGAACGATTGACTTTCACTAACACGATTTTCGTCTTTCCAGCATGTATACAAAACCAACCCATGCAGTTAATAACCTTGAAAAACAATGTAATAAATGTACATTGTAATAC
Source organism: Orchesella cincta (assembly GCA_001718145.1). Classification (NCBI taxonomy): domain Eukaryota; kingdom Metazoa; phylum Arthropoda; class Collembola; order Entomobryomorpha; family Orchesellidae; genus Orchesella; species Orchesella cincta. The sequence continues at coordinate 98,551 of LJIJ01000292.1, read as the reverse complement.
ATAAATTACTTATTATTCATGCGTGTAAAACGTCTATTGTGTTGGTAGAGAGAAAACACGAGATGAAATATGAAGTTAGAGAACGAGCCTTGGTGTCTAACTACAAATACATCTACTTAAGTAAAGATAATATGCATAAGTAATAATAATTCTGTATTCCAAAGAATTTATTTGATCGACAGAAGGCTAGTAACGTATACATACATAATATGTAGCAACCGTGTGACGTGGCATATGGCATGACACGTCGAATAGAAATTGATGTGTTGATGCCCTCATTTTTACAGCATTATATAGAACGTTACAAGCATCCATCCAGCCACCAATAACATTTTCCCAAGTAAATGTAGCCAATAATAACTTGAAGCCAGTAAAGTGTGGTATAGTAACATTGTGAAACGAAGGAGCTATCACAGATTGTGACAGTAGCTCCGGGGAAAATTCATGTAGTGAGAAAATGGTCACCTCTTTATCGGATTCAGGACAACGTTATACTTCTTTCGGAGCCATATATTGGAGGAACATATATTATAATGGTGTCTTTCAGCGCTGCTGATATGTACTTGGTTGCTGTGCTCCTTTCTCCCAGTTTGATTAATGATTAATGAATGAGGAGGATTCCAAGCTATGATTAATGACCAGAACACTTCCCCACATTCTCGTCATCACTACATACTCCACTTCGCCTCTTTTCACAGTTGTGTCAGGAATAATAATGATTTCTTTCTTCCCGTCTTTTTTCCCTATTATCACATTATGCTGCATAATATTATCCTTGAGCTCCTCAAGAAGAAGTAAAGTGCGTCGTGTTGTATGTTTGTGTTCTACACTCAATGTTGAATAAAGAAAAGCTTGTACGTATTTATGAAGGTTCACAATTTCGATGAAGTGACATAACTGCAATGACTTAATCTTGATGACAACTGACATGAAAGCAATGAAGCGAAAATGTAGTTTAGGAACATGTAACGTAATTAATGTTAAATGAAAGAGTTTGTATACCAATAAAACAAAAAAATACGAAATGGGGACGAGAAGAAAATCGCCTACTCAGAGAGGATTTCAAAAGAATTACAAGGACTTTGCGCTTATTTTCTAGAGGAAATCAGTTCTGTAAGTTGATTATTAAGAACTGTAAATGCAACAATTACCAAATGTTTATAAACTGTATATGAGCAAAAGAAAATCATCAAAATAAAACGCATTTTTTCCGAGTACATGTACCGAATATGTGAGCCAAGTCATTAAATGTGTATCAAGCCACGTCAACTCATTTACAGACGGTTGTAAAGTTTCAGAAAGCTAGTGTGAACGTTAAAGTAAAGAGATGTGTTGTTGTTAATACCAATGTTTACTTTACAAGCCTATTTGACAGAGAGAGAGAGGGAGGGAGGCAGTCAACAAAACGCTTTCTCTTTGGCTGTTAATTCTCGTTGAAGTGAAGAATTCAGCAATCATCATCAACATTTGGAAAGGGTTTACGGAAAGACGGTGAAAGTAGTAGGGAAAATAAATTAGGAGAAAGTAAAAGTCTTTCTCGTGTGAGTAAAACAGGATAGTAAACAGAAGTATTAGGACTATTAGCAAAATCGAGCAAAAAAAAGTATTAGCAAGCCCCAATGACTAACTGCACAGAAGTGACTGATGTATGTATCTTTGTGTTTGTGCAGACTGCTGCTACAACTTTGTTGTTGGTTTACTTATTTGTGATGTTTATGTTGCTGTTTTCTTGTTGTCTGCAGATGCTCCAGCATGTCAAAGTGAGTTGTCAGGTACAGATGCGCCAATAATTATAGCAGCCTCACGGTCCGAGGATGTCAACATAACATGTGAAATGGATGCGCTACCAGATAGACTAAAGTTTCAATGGACTCACACAAACACGGTTGGAGAGAATTCCGAGCTTGAGTCTGACATGTACACTAGTCTAGGATCAAAAAGTTTGCTTCGCTACCATTTGAGATCGGAAGAAGATTTTGGGACGCTTCTCTGTTGGGCACATAACTCTATTGGAGCTGCCGAAAGACCTTGTGTTTATCAATTAGTGCCAGCAGGTTTGTTTGTCTTGACTTGTTTTTATACTCTGAATCAATGTGTCTCATTCCATTTACACTTGTACACAACCAGGACACTTTTACTCGTACACTTGGGAGTGAAGATGATTTCCAGATATTTTCGTATCTTTTCTCTTAATGATCCACATACTTACATGACAGTCTGCATATCCATATAATATACTACAAAATATATATGTACATACATATATCATTTATTCCTACTTCTACAGAAATTGGAGTCTTCCTGTTATCGCACACTATTTAATTTAGCTCACATCTTTCCAGAACGATGAAGTGCATCAGGCATCACAAACGGCTTAATTTTGGAGACTAAAACTTGCCATAGTACTAGATTTCCTTTTCTGTTGAAGTAATACTAGTTTCTTTTTCAGAAGAAAGCACAGTTAGCAGACGAGCAAATATTGGGACACACTCTTACAAGTTCATGGTGTGGATTAATTTATTGCTGCTCATCAATTAATTTGAAAATCCTTTTTCCTCTACTCTTCACTTTCTTACTACAGTCTTCAATCCAACGCCTAACATCGCATTTTAAGCACTTTAGACCAATCCGTGATAATTTAAATAAGCTTAATATTAAAATACATCTATATCAAGTAGACTAGAAAAGTTAACATAGGTCGCGTTATTATTAGGTATGAAAAAGTCATAGATGGTCCGACCACTCCGACCTGCCCAAATTGTGTTCCAGGTGGTGAGCTAACATAACATGTGTGATGTGTGTTGTTACAAATGAATCTCATGTTCATCACAATTTATTTATTATTAATATGACACGCAAATAGCTCACGGAAAAACGAAAAGGGAGAAAGGTATGGCATGGGATAAGTTGAACAAAGAAGGAATAAGAATCTAACCCGTAGGTAATAACTTAACCCGTTATATCTCACGTGAACTTATACTATAAAAACTTATGAATTAAATAACCTTATCTAGGCTACCTACCTACTACCTACACACACACACGTCAGTTTCGTATAAAATGTGTTGGTTCGTGTACGTACCAAACAGAAAAGCTGACCGCCATATTATGTGGTTGTACTTGTGAAATATCCTTATAAAATGAAGTTCATCCAAATTCAAGTCACGAAGCTGCTGACATACTACAATATTACTTACTTATTGATACGATGGGGAAAAAATAAAAATCTACACATGAAAGTATTTTTTCTCCTTCCTTGTTTACTGCTATTTTTACAAAATATGCATTATAAGTTGAATAAACAAGTTCTCGCATGTAAAAACTAAGTTTTTTATCCATCATATCAGTTAGCTTAACTTATGGTGTTGACTGTTCTTGACTTTTTCATTTTCTCCGAAATAAAAGTAAAGAATATTCGAAAATCAAAGGATTTTTTTTGGGAAAGAATACACCAGATATTTTTTACTTATTGAAAAAGGGGAAATGAACATGAAGGATAAGTCAAAAGCATACACTATCGCGTTTGGGATTAAATCAAAGGGGAAGATGGAAAAGAAACGGTACATTGAAACGAATAAGTAACAGAGAGAGAGAGAGAGCAGTGTAATAGCAACTGTTGTAGGAGTGAGTGAATGAATAAGATGAACAAAAAAGTAACTTTTTTTAAAAGAAAAAATGCGCCTCCTGCATCTGAAAGTTGATGCATAATGGGGGAAAATACCCACAAAATGTATTTAGAGCCACTAAGAATGTTAGGAGCAGTAAGCTAACTGCACCAACATATATTTTAGACTGCTATAAAATAAATCTTGAGACTGTGCCATGTTTTTATGTGCTTTATATATGCTTACCCTGGTCTTCGCTCAATGGCATAATAATATTTAAAAGGGAATGTTTTCCACGCATATATGAGACTGTGTAAGTTTTACGTATAAAATGGAGGATATGATGGTTCACGCAGGTTATAATAACTTTTGAAAAAAAGGAGAGAAATGAATATGATCTAACTATGGCAAAAGAAACCGTGGCACATTGCATTACTTAAATCAGTTGTATTAAAGTAAATATTGTACCTTTCTACACTCTTACGAGAAGAAAAATAAAGCGAGAGGAAAAAAGCTGAGCACAAAATGTTTTCTTTCTTCTTGTCCCTTTAATAGTACATCGTCCATTTACTTTTTCATATGCTGCATTACTATTACTACCACTACTGCTTTGTAAACTGCAAGGTTCCACTCAAACTAGGACATGAATAGAGCAAAAAGTGGATTTAACGATCCCACCTCACGCAATATTAAATTGCAGTATTTCCCATGATTCAAAGGTTTTTTCTCTTGGGTGCTTGAGAAAATCTTGACTTTTTTGTTCCATAAGCCATAAATGTGTGGGCTCCTTTCATTTTGAAAGCAATTCTTGGTTATGTATGGGATATATGCAGGGCAGTAAATGGCATGCTTGTCTTGGGATATGTTTTGGGTTGAATTAGTGGATACATATATTTTCTCTCTTCACAACTTTTTGTATACATGACGGCACATTTTTGTCGCGGATTATTGGTCTGGTTAAGCTTTACCTGAGATTTTTTGAGGGGGTTCAGCTCTCCTTTTTGTTTGTTTCATTAGGATTTTCTTTGCGTGTGCTATATTCACCCTAGAACCGACTTGGTATACCTGCTATCTAGGTTTTCAAAGAGAAATTTAGTTTCAGGATCGTATCTATTTGTCCAGCCAATGATGTTTGAAGGTCAGATTTTCCAGGTTAATACAATACAGTATATCTATACAAAGCATCGGATTTACTGAGGAGCGTAAAAATGCGTAAGCCTACTGAAGAACGATAAGCCCTTCCTGCTGAAGTGATTAAATAACACTAGTCGCTGAAATCAAAATTATCGCATAAAAAGTGACGGTAATCCCCAAGAACAACGCCATTACCACAACTCACCAATACAAATATATAAAGTAGTTTAGCTGATTTGTTTTCTTAAACCTACGATAAGAAAGCCAATTCCTAGAAATGAAGATCTCTGTCGTAGCTAATGATAGCATGGTAGACATGCATACAGTTTTCTGTAGCCAAAGTATATATCTGGTTGAATGCCCTTGCAGAAAAATGGTCTAATCAACACCTACTCTAAGATAAATTCTTCATTGACTTTTTCATGCGTGAGGACAAACTCGTTGAGAAGAGGAATAGAAAGAAAGAAAGAGCGAGTACGTAAAAGAGAGTAAAGATCGTTTTATACATTGGAGACGGAGACAAGGCTATTGAATAAGGAAGCAATCCGTGAAGATCGTATTCCTAGTATCACTTTGGTCAATTGGCCATTTGGCTACATGTTATATCATCCACCCTTATATCTTGGACTACAATCTTTACACACTGAGTAACTCTTTGATCGATCGTTTCGATCGTTTCTCACTGTTTTGTCAGCCAGGGAGGAAAGGAGGCAGTCGACTTAAGTGGCTAGAAAAAACATTTTGTTGCTTTCTTTCTCTTTTTTCTCCATTTGCTATCAGTCTACAAATAGTATTCTGCTGCCAATTGCAATCTCTTCACTAAAGGTAATGTAAAAAGTCAGTAGAGCAAACCAAGCGAGCAATGCCAACAGTCATATAAGCAAGATGCATCGGAGCGAGAGGGAGTCCGATGGAGAAATCACAAATATATACACGTATCTCTTCTTGCCGCTGGGCATACACATTCCGTCTAGATATATTACCATTGTTCCCGTCCAAACACTAAATCAGCGAATAATACTATTGACAGGATTGCTGGTAGGAGAGAGATACAAACATAGTGTCGTCGTATTTTTGACGAACTTTTCCACCTATTTTCCTCAGCTTTACTTTCACATTTATCCGAGATGCTACTATACTCTCGTTCCCACTAACATTTTCATCATCATTCCCATCTTTGAAGGAATAAGTACAGCCTCAATATATGTGGGCGATTATGACGAGCAAATAGACAATTTTACTGGCCAAGAATATTCCACACTAAATCAATCTTTTAAGTCCACCCCATGGAGCTTTTGTTTGATAAGCCGACAAGAGACGTAAGAAAGGGGAAAATCTAAAAGTTGCTCAAGATTATGCGATTCTCTTCTTAATATCATCATCATATATGAAATATATGTACGTACGAATTTCTTTTATGATCGCTTTGTACTTAATAATAGTTTTTCCTGCTTGTTCTGTCCGTAAAGTTTTATCCGAAATGCAATAAGAGAAGCAATATTTTTACGTCTGGCAGACATATTCAATATTAATAAATTCTTAAACTATGTGTTATTTACACAATAATATATTTTTTCCTCTCATCAACACTTGGTATCATGGCGAGTGAAAGTACTCACCGAGGCGAGATGCCTGTCCTCTTTCCAAAAAATTTACGGACATCCGACACATGCCATCCCAAGTTAACCCACCACAATTCACAAGGCAATATTTCCCAACACGTCTATTTTTGATCTGACCCCTCTGCTCATTTCATGCTGTTTGAACATGGGTTTCTCCCCTTCATTTCTGCTTTTACTCTTGTCTCGGTTGCATTTCCAGCCAAGACATCCGTAAACGTTATTTCGAGTTTTACTTCCCTCCATCTATTCCTCATGTAATATTCGAAATACGCCATCATCCACGTTTGAATGGCAGTTAAGATGAGTCCGAGGATAGCAAACATTGGTTTTTGTCTTTTTTCCAAGCTCTCGTATCAGTGCCCTGTCCATATGTCTGTTTATCTGTTTGTTGTGTGATATAAGTGAAAAGAAGTTAAGGATTTTTGTCTCTTTTTTATCCCAGAGATAGATACAAGTGGAAGAAAGAGAGGAGTAAGTGAGAAGTAAGAAATTGCTTCATCCTCTATCCTCTATGGAGAAGGAAAAAAACAATAATAATACGTATAATATGATACGCATGGCTTTGAACTGTGATGCTACTGTTGTTCCTTGAGTTACTCCACATTGATGTTTTTTGTCTTGGTTTATTTCTTCAGCTCACCACACTCCATTTTGCTCATAGTGTCGGTCTTTATAGCCGGTGTGTCTTTGGACTGTTTTTTGTTTGACATCATTTTCTTTTTCACCATTGTTTGTTGCCTCATCCCATCTCACACACCAAGATATTGTGAATGGGTACTCATTTTATCATTTTCTTTGTTGACTTGCAGTTGCACACCAATTCTTTTAGAATACGATGTGACATTGCGTTATATGAATGTAGATGGGTACAAAGCTCCTTTTCATTTCTTTAAGTAATGGAGAAAATTGTATACTGGAAATAGGCGGGATATATAGGCTGTTGGGAAAAGTAAAAAATGGTGTACTAAAAATCTCCAACACCGACATGGGAGAGATGATGACTTAGTGCAAACAATGCAGTCATCAGTTCAGTTCAGGCAACGGGCTTTGCTATATCTCTTCCATCCAGTGGCATTGTCTATGGCAGATGAGAGTATAACAAACGAGCCTATTTAGTGAGAGGTGCTGCATAACCTAAACAAGTCACTTTACTTGCATTACAATTTTTCGACTTTTCTTCCGCCTCTTTGTCATCTGCTTTTCAGTGGATGGGAGAGACAAAAAAGTATAATGTAATGCGTGATTTCTAAAGAGAACGGGAAGAGAAGGAACATGTGCGTATTTTTCCATTCACTCACCAGTCACACCACACAAGACTATTATGACATGAGACAGTGAGGATGAGGAGGAACAGCATGAAGTGGGTTCGGTTCACTGAAGTTATGGCATGGCACAATAGATTTAGGAAGCAAACCTCCCACCCTACAGCTTGAACTTCTAAAGTCATCCTTTCTCCCAGTTTTGTACGCATTTACACTTCACTTTCAGCTGCTGTCTTTTTCGTGTCATTTACGACTTCAGCTGCACATATATTTCCTTTTGTTAGAGTAGGAAAAGATGGAAAAATAGAAATTGGAGGGAAAGATACTGATGAAAAGAACCATAGATTACGTACATATATGTCCAATGGTCCAATCAATCCTCCGGTAAAGACGTTTTCTTAATCACTTCTCCACAATAGCTTTTCTTTTATAATCAGCTACGCATTGGCAGAAAAATGGATGTCGGAGTGACAGCACAATAGCGACTTTTGTATTCATTTAAGAAAACTTTCTACGCATTGGTCAGTCAGTGTATATTATTAGCTGCTTATATATCTATTTTCTTCCATGGTCAGTTACTTTTCTTTATCGTACTAACGACGAGTGTATTTATTTTGTAGACTGTGTGAATCAATTTTTAGTCCGAAAGAGCTCATTTGTTTTTATCTTTCTGCGCAATGATTTCAATATTTACAACAAGACTTTGAGAAATTAAAGCAGTTAACGTTTTCAATGCAAAATCAACATGTTAATTAACCGTCCAGGCTTTGTCAAGTCTTGAGTTATGTCATTAAAATCAAATTACCCCGTCTGGAATTGAGTTCATCAAGTGGCACAAACGTTTCACATAAAATTAAATGGAAAGGAAAGTAGGTTATCAACCGTAGAAGAAAAGACAAGCATAACAAATATACAAAGCTATTTGTTAACTTTCATTGATGTTGTTAAATAACGAGCCTAAGAGCAATGTTAGCCTTCGGCTGTGTATGCAAAGTAGTACACGCATATCAGCACTAACCAGCACATAATTACTCCACTTAATATGCATAATGTGTAAAAACCGTTTCAGCTGTCAAAAGAATGCAGGTGGGATAAGGCGTAGCTTTATAACATTTATTTAAAGACAACCTACTAACTTGTAATAATTCAAGTTGAAAGCGGAAGTTATACTTTTATTACATTGCCTTACCATAATAAAATCATGTTTCATTTTGGCTGGTAAGTACGGATAACTTTAATGTAGAGGATGTTGACGTGGTAGAGTTCGAGAGACCTTTTGTGTTTCATTTGCTATATTAGCGTCGATACCCAATATTAATTATAGCAACCGGTGGGTTCCTGAAGTCATGAACATTTCCAGCAAAGAAATGAAAGTTAACCGTATCAAGAAACTTGGTAGTGTTTGCGTTGTATTGCTTGTTTTATGTTGTAGGTCATGTGACTAAGCAAAATATCTTATTATAATACATAGATGAAAGAGAAAAACCCCTCAAACAGTTCGGCATCTTTGAACTCACGTCTAGACTAAATCCAGAGACTAACTGTTGAGCCAATAAGCGTTTCCTAGATTGCAACTTGCTGCTTTATACTTTCGAATTTACCTTTGAGATTTGACTGCTTCCAATTTCAACTGAGTATGGGGATATACTGATATGACGGCTAATTTTGCATATTATTTCGAACTCTCCCATTCTTTCACATTTTCGTAGTGGAGTAGTAAAACCAAATACCTAGTAAAGGGATGGATAATAATGTTTTGCTTTTTTAGAATCTTAAGCGAATCGTGAGTTACTTTCACCAAAACACATTGTTAAACCAACTTATTAATTCGTTTATAGTTTCTAATACCCATTAAAGTGTACTGCGTGAACTCAAAAACACATTTTTGGCGTCGTGTGTAAGAGTGAGCAGGCTACAAGTTTTCTTTTAGTGTGGCGGCTATCTAAAATCTAGATAAATATGGCTAACATAATTTCCGCATCTGAGCTCGTTATTATTGAAGAATCAAGATTGTTAAAGTTTCATCATCAAATAAAATACAATTCAAATATATAGATATTCGAATATCAATGTAATATTCATTATATGGAAAGGTATTCTTGCTTGAAAGAGACGAGTCTAAGTTGCAGGATATAGTTGGACGGTCCACGATCTACCAACTAACAACGATGCAAAACCAGCTAGTTTCACAAATAGGAATTCATAATGCATATCGTACGTAAAGTTACCTTCAAAGAACTGAAATCAATAGGGAAACTACTTTCTCTTGCCGTCGTTCCCTTTCATTATCATTCATCTCGATTTTAATTGAGAAACCAATTAGGTACACTTGAGAAATTCGTGTGCTGTGCACTGTGATCAGGGAGTCTCTACAGGAAAATGCTCTCTTGTATAAAGGTTTTCCAAGGTCTTCCATTGTGTCAATAATTTTGCCCTGCCGTTCATTACCACATGTTTATGTATACAGCTTTAGAGGCTTCCAGCGAGAGCATAAATTCTTATATCTTTGTTACTTACCTACTTGGCTTTTACAGTATAGTAGCAATATTATACGAGATGTAATGATCGTATATGTTGCGTGCAGTAAATATATTTAAAAGCCTTAGCATCCAGTTTTTGTTTGAAAGAAATATACATTAATAAATTTAAAAGAGGGCACGACTCCATTCCATTAGATTTCGAGATACATACACGTTCTCTCTTAGGTTCCCTCACGACGCATCGTTCTAAATTTTTGTTGTCAGTTTCCCAGCAGCGGTAGGCACCAGCCGATGCGTTCAATCGAGTATTTATCGTACTCTCCGCACTCCATACATTCCCTTTTTAAAACTTGTGTTTCTCTCTTATTTTGACTTTCAGATGTGCCGCAGCCCGTGGAGAACTGTAGTATAATAAATCGAACGAGTACCTCCGTGGAGATAACTTGTGAGCCAGGGTTTGACGGTGGACTTCCTCAGTCTTTCCTCCTCGAGGCATATCAAACAAGTCCAACTGAGCGTCGAGGACTCCTCTACAACATCACATTCGACAGACCAGCATTTTCTCTGTCCCGCTTAGATGCAGACGGCACCTTTCACTTCAAAATCTATTCGGTCAACCGGAAAGGACGAAGCAGTGCGTCCATTATGGATGGAATAGTTTTACATTACCCTGCTATGCAATCTGGTAAGTGGACATGAACAACTTTTAGCACAAGCACGGACTCAACTAATGCTGATGTCTATTATATACCTCATTCAATCACACATTGCATTGGCATTGGCTTTAGGCCTTGTATTTCTGTTCATTCATTATCATCATTATAAAAAAGTGTAGGCGCAGTGCAGTGTTGTATAAAAATCAGAGGGATATTCATGCTGTTGTCAAACCTTTAGCACTTGAGTAACTAAACTTTGCTGCATACAATATAAAAAGCAAACGATGAAAACAAAACGAACAAAACTGGTAAACTATGTACAAGAACCGAGTTACACAAAACAAGTCAGCCAGCATTGTGGAGGCACTCAGAGAAAAATGAAAACAAATGGCGACAACGGCCATTGAGTTTTGCACCAGGTCCCACTTTCTCTGTCCATCTTTGCCATTAACTCTCGTGGGCCAGCCAGAAAACAGCAAGACAGACGGGTGGTCCATGAAATATATGTGAGTGTGTGTGGAAAGAATTGAGTCTGGAGACTTTTATTCGCCCCGTAACATACAATTGTATTTTATGTATATCGGTGAGTACGTATCAGCATTTAATATGCTTAATAGGCTCACATAAAGTTTCAGGGTAGAAGGTGCTTCAGTTTAAACTCATGACGCCGTGATGCTGTTAAATGTATAAGAGTGTAGAATGTAATAACACCACATACCAATACATACAGTTTTACCTACCAGAAGGCCTATCAGAGAAGAAGAGTTAGTTGGTAGAAACGCGTTCTACAATATCAACCCAATGTATGGGACCTATATAGGTATGCATCTCTATAAAACACGTCACCCTCTTTCCGGTCCCAGCTCCCATGGACGCTCTTTTGAGCAGAGTAGTAGTGGAGGGTTTACTGACAATCTTTATCTGCTCCTATATAGATGAGCAAACCACAAGCATTATTATTGGACTACGGGGCACTTAAAAATCCACAGCGTGTTATTACCTTTATTACCGGTCATATTAACTTTCTCATGCTTGCCACTCATTCTATTCCACTTCCAATGCCTCTCCTCTTCTCTTTCCGAAACTTTGCTTCTCCAGCGTTATTACTTTACGCGTAGACTCTGTGCATTTATGTATACACATATGTGTTTGCTGCAGATTCCAGAACTGTGCTTCACCTTTAGACTTTTTAATACAGCTCCGCTCATTTATGCCCCAAACTCACTTGCACCACTTTCCTTATGAGTCAACGGAGCCGCATCTGATAATGTACTTTTTCTACCTTTTTGCTATCAAAACAGTTATGTAACTTTATGTGCTCTCCGGCTCTTGTACTTCCACCGACAAAATAAAGCAAACGAATATACCCGCCTCGTTTCGAGAGTGTTCACTGGACATTTGAGGTAAAAGAAATAGGGATAAATTATGTCCGGTCTCCCCTCTGACAGGCTACAAATGCACTTCCAATATCTTAAGTACTAATAATATGATCACAGTTTCCGCTAAGCTAAACTAACTACTCCTGCGGCTTTCTACCATTACGCTTACATGATAGTAATATCAACTATTTTTTTCTAAGGCCACCCGTTACTGCTTCCCTTTTCCCGAGTGTTCTCTTATTTTTCTACAGGGAAAACTATGAAATTGTGCTTTATTCCTTTCCGCCAGGGACAGAGAGAGAGAAAAAAAAAGATGGGAAAGTAAAAAGTTCACGTTTATACCACAAATAAAGCAACGTTAGGTTACGCAGGTACATTATGTACAATATTTTTTTCTAGGAAAGGAATAGTATAAAGCAGGAGCACATCACATCACGAAGTGTATTGTTGAATCTATACGGCTCAACAGCTCCAGAAGAGAGAGGCGAACTATTGAATTATATTATTGTGAAAAGCTGAAGAAAGATGAAAAGAAGAAGAACATATGGACTTAGCTTGCCTTTACTTGTGCATACGCTCAGACCTTCTCTTTCTCTCTATGCCCTTTCAGTACACCGTTAGTAAAAGTCTATATGGTGAAGCCCTAGGGAATTTACCATTTCGAATTGAATGAGTTTACTGATCCGTAAGTACTTATCTCGGTTCGGTTGTGCAAGCTGTATGAATGCGTAGTCAGGAAAGGATGCACACACACGTAGCTAAAACTTTTTGTAACTTACGTAAATGCGAGAGAATGAATCCAACATACCCAAGTAGTAGTCCAGTAAATGTATATATTGCACAAATAACCATGTACTACTGACACATGGGGTATTGTGATTGTCAAATGGACGCCGTATCCGTAAGAGATGTGAGGTACTTTACTATCTGTTTGATGCTACAACGACATTATTGTAAGCCCTTGTATGAACTGCTAAACTGGAACAAAACAGAACTAACATTTCAGATCATTAATACATCATAATATGAACAATGGAAAACTGTGATGATGATGCACGTGCTGAAAACCTCATAACATCTTTCATACATGGTCACGGACTCATTTCCGAGACGAAACATTACATAAAAGGTTTTGCTGCAAATTGCAAACGAACAATACCCCTAGCAATCGTAGTTCTTGGGATGGATTGGGAATGATGAAAATATGGTTGTCTGTCTTCTGATTATCATGTACCATCGTGCAGTTCTGTATGTATGTATATAGTTACAACTGCACTATTGTTAATGTTAAAGTCACCTGAAAAGGAAGTGAAAGTCATTAGCGCTGACTGTACCACTGTTTATTCTGGGAAAATCAAAGTGAAATGAGGTACCTGAGAATTATTTCATCAGCACAGCATTATATTTTCATTATCAAGATGACAAAATTAAAATGATGCCTGTTTCTACGATTCAATATATGATCTATCATTTGTATGGTTCATCATCAGTCATCTATCGCTTATAACTCGACCTATTTCCAGTACCATACATTTTGTTCCAGCTACAAGAAAGTAGTTTTTTATTGCTGTTATTGCTAGTCCGTTAAATGCAGGTACTTATAGGTATTATATGTGGGTAGTATATTAAATCTACATTTCATTCATATCCTGAATGGTTCAGGGTCAGTCAGCGAAAGCATAATACATTTTTCATATACAGACATGCGTCATGTAACCAATTCAAGGTAGTATGAGGTAAGCATATTTTTGCACGGAAGTGGGATATTAAAGGAACCAAAATATACAATATCTATGGTTTATTGGTCTTCAGTTTCAACTTACTGCACGAATAGGATGTGAAGGTATAAAAGTGCAATTGCTATATATGTAATAATATATATGTTCGCTCACTGCATCGAAAACTACATTTCTCAGTTGTATGCATGAACTTGTTGTATTTTATGTATGGATAGCTGTGGTTTTTTTCCGGAATACTTTGGTAGAAAATGGTGGGATAATTCATGAACTGGCTTACCAGAAATAACCACACGTTTCATGTGGTTTTCTAGCGCCAGCCTGCTATTCCGTCTCATCCGGAACATGTATTTTTCCATTTTACTGCCATAATTAACCATTCTCTATATAATAAACTCGAGTATCTTGAAAACCTTGAATAGCGTCAGCAGATGGTATGACTATTGTTATTTTTTTTAAATCTCCATACATATCCAGCAAGATAACTAAACAGCATTTACCTTCGGTTATTACATTACGCACTCCATGAAAGTATGCGGATATACTTTGTCCGTACTTAAAGTGGGTTTGGTGAAAGGTGGAACCTTGTAATGATATTTCCGAGTTTTGTTTTATGAGCAAAAGTCATATTATACGTGTTTGTAATAGTGGCAGCAGTTTTTTTATTTTTAGAAACGGGAAAGCAATATCATGAAATTAGATTTGGTTTTAAATCTAAAACAGCAAATATCGGCTTTCATTCCGTGAAAGACCTGGCGAGCTGTGGAAATACTAGCTGACCACAATATAAATCGGGTATTGCATTGTAAAGCAGTGATGATATTGGAAAACACATAGTATGGTACAGTAGTACTTTGATATCAATAGCAGCAACGAGCAGCCCGCCCGTTGTATTATGACGTTGTCGAAAACATACAAATACGTGCATACATCCATAATCTCAATATTATGCATGTCTACCTTTCTCCTTGATTTATGCGTGATTCCATCCGAATTTGTTCTTTTTTACCGTTTTTGTGCCCTCCTCCACCAGTAAGGGGGATAGAACAAACATATATATGATCTCACTAGCACCATAGGAATGTTTACATTTATTCAATGGGATTGTATCGGATGACGTGTATCATTACAGAAATAAAAACAATCTCGTAGACTCCACGTTTTCTATCCCTTTTCTTTCACCCAGTGAAAATAGTGATATTGCCTAGCGGTTAGAATATCGGATTGAACCATTTCGTTCCTTATTCATCTGTTCTGTGACTAGTTATTCTCTTTCCTTTCTCCTCTCTTGTTATTTTTCTTTGAGAGTTGACTGAGTGAACAAGAAGCGGAGGGAATAATATTCTACTACTGGCTTTGCTTTGCATGCCTGCCACTATTTTAGTAATGGATCTATAAATACGTTTTTTGGAAATCGTATGTATGCAGCAGTATGTAAAAACATATCTCAATTACATATATTACACTCCCAACTTCAACATAGGGTGTTACATTGTGTGGTTGGACAATAATATGCAATGCCACATCAACTTTTTTTGTGTGGAATTTCACTTGTGTTGTTGCTGGCTCAGTTTAGTGGTGGTCGATTGGGTGGGTTTGGATGGCGGCAGTCGGAGGTATAATAATCACGAGATTTACAACCCCATTCGGCAGCATGTCATCATCAGAAAGGAGAAAAAACTTTTTCTCCAACTCTTTTCCTCATTCACTCTTACTCTGAGCGTTATGCTTTTACTCTTCCGTTATATTACTCAACTCAAAAACGTGTGTTTCACGCATCTAATGTCATATATATATATGCTATGATTGACTATGAGCTAACTACGCTGTAAGCATCAGCCGTTTTATTGGGTTATGACTGCCTATCAAATACATTGATCTCGATGATATGCATGCATATCTTGTGGACAAAAGTTTATAGCACGAAAAACTACTAGTGCACTATGTTATTACCTCTGCGTTTACAATATATGCATTAATACTTATGACCCCTTTCATTGAAACAACATATTTCCGCAAGCTTAACTTTACGATAATTGCATTTGGTCAGTTGCAGCATATTGCGCTTGATTCATAACCAAATGAAATATCAACCACATAAAACTGGTCAGCATACAGAATATGAGACTGAAAATCCATTTTCTATAGAAAAAAATGCTCTTAATTGTTATTACAAAATGTAGGTTAGACCACCGGGAAATAATAGTTTTATCGATGGATATATAAGTGCAAAACGTGTGCTGGTATGCTCAATGTTGTTACTGCATAGCTCTGGGTTTTTTAGCGTGTAAAGTAAATACGTACTTAAACAGAGATGCAAGATAATGCGCCTATATAGGAACTGAAATAACATTTTGTAAGTTTGTATTGAGTAACAAAATGGTTTGTAAGTTATGGTATTACATGATAAAAATGACGAACACAGTGACAGGGATAGATAGGTGGTCAATACTTATTAAGGAGCAACGTGTTCCTGTCCTAATTAGAGGTTTTAACGGAGAATTTGGTGGTAACATTTACTTGATCCATAAAGTTTTCAGGTCATTTTAGTTAAAATTTACTTTTGCTTTCTTAAATCAAAACAAAATCCTACAATTTTTTTGAGTCAACATCCACCAGCAAATAACCTTGCACAAAGTTAAAAAACTGCGTCTTCCCTTTCGAATTTTCCGCAGGCTAGGAAAACTGCTACCAAGTACCAACTTCTACCACACACAGCCTGTTACAACATGCACTAAATTTTTCTACACGAATGTAAACAACTATGTAATTAAAAGCACGTCAAATAAACATTCGCCGCAGTTTAATTAGTGAAAGCACAAGTGTACATATTACGTACATGTGTGTACCATACCATACAAGTGTATCTGTCACCGAAAAAATGTAAACTGGCTGGTTTTGTAAAGACCTACTTAAAAGTCACTGACCTATCTGCGTGTCTGATGTGTTTCCTGAAATTAAATTAGTAATCTGATTTCCAAACCTAGTTATTCGACTAATCTAAGCAAGATCATTAATTGGTAGGTGAGCGAGGGCATGTTTTGTATCCGGAGACAGCTTTTTTCTTCTCACAAGATTTTACCTTTAGGCCTTTGTAAACTAAAACTTTTTACAATATATTCCATGACTTCAGGTACGGCAAAGGTAAAACTTGACGAAGAAAGAAAGTGGATGTATCATAAAAACACAGCCAATGTCAATGTCAGTGCAATGCAAGACTAGCTTCCTTCCTAGGATTAATAATAATTGTTATTTTATCGTTGGTTGGTTATGGTTTACGTAACTTTTTTTTTCTCGTTCATGTTTTCTCTCTAGCCAAAGTTCGAGATTTGGAAAAGACAACGATTGCCATAATCATCGGGGCTGCATCCGCTGTGATCCTCGGTGTCGTGTCACTAATTGCGTTCATCATCCATCGAATTCGACACCCTATTAGTGGTGTTGAAATGGAGAAATCATACAGTCGGGAGTTTGGTTCTACTCGACGTGGCTCAGGGAATGATGAATTGTACCGCAATGACTCGAAGAAACCTGGCAATCCAGCAATGGAAATCCCATTTACTGCTCCTTCCGACTTTGACGAAGATGGGGATCCTGACTTAATCCCTACGTCGAAAAACGGTATGTCTCTTCCATTACTTACTCTATCACCGGTTGATGATGCTATTGTGTTCGAGACAGACAGAACGTTTGCTTTGTGTTCAATAACTTCATATCTATAATATATAGTGGTTGTTGTCGTGTGATATGATGTATGTATGTATGTCTATATATCAGTCATGTGTTTGTGTCGTCTTGTGTGTGTGCGTGTTACCGTAAGGTATTCAGTTTAGTGTTTCCTCTGCATGAAAAGCTTAGATCTTTATCAGAAATCTGTTCTTATGACATTAAATGTTCATTTAATATTATCCAAAGAGTTGTTCAGAAATGGATGGATGCATTAGTTATCCTATCCTACATATTAATGCCTTATACCGTGAAAGAAACTTGGAAGCACATTATATTATGCTTCGTTTCCTTTTGTCCAACGCTGTTCCCCCTATCTTACCTTAAGGTTAGGTGTATATGGACATACTAGTACATATTATATACATAAATAGATCTACTCCACTTTTACATTTTATTAAATCCTTACCCTGAGAATGCTGAGAGGAGAAAATAACTGCTGCTGCTCCCCATCTTGTTATTATTATTATTATTATTATTGAAGTCGTACATCTGTATGACATTTCGGTTGGGTATTAGTCACTCCTCTCTGCTATTTTGTCACGGTCATAGAAATCCGTAACGCATGATGAAGATTATTATACAACCGTCCATAGTTTCAAAGGATATTATGTGAACTTAGATTGAATAAATCCCTCTCGCAGTACTTACATCAAATTTAACCCCCCAACGAGTTAGTTATGGAATATGGTGATGTAATCCACCCAAGGAATTATAGTCGTATAGCATGAGAAACAAAATCAAAAATCTTTTAAATCCTTGAAACCATAAAATCTGTCTACACATCCATACTCTGTGATTTCAATCTCTTCCTGACTGAACCTGACGTGACATTAATTTTACCCCATCCAAACTCTCAATTTTAGATTTCGGATTTCGTATTCAAATTAGTTGCATCAACTCGAGCTTAATTAATTGTAGCATGCATCTTCTCCTACGAGGAAGACTTTACGAGGCTTCCAATTAGTTGCATGATGTGATGCGCGGTGATGTACATACTGCTGCATGCCTCATAACTTTTTATAGATATTACATGCCTAGTGTGACAAACAATCTCTGCTGCTACCATAATATATATATATACCAAAGTAGGTTTGCATGTTTCTAGTTTAAGTAGTATTATAATGTATGTTCTGTATCTTTGGTAGTAGTATTGTAGTGTATTTTGAGTTGCTAAATTGAATACTTACATGTATAATCCACCAATATGACGGTATCAACGACTGGAGCATTATTTTAGCAACTACTACTCCTACAGGAGCAAACTTTTTTGTGCAATTGAACTAATTTCCCTTCCACAGTCAAAGCCGCTGCAATGGGCTCTATGTATTCAAGGCTGAGTAATGGCGAGATTAATCAACGGTATGTGGCAGGGCCTACTGAAAAAATTCCACTTCGACCTATGGATCCCGATCTCCCTGTTTCTATGCCTGTTGGTGGAGACCCATACACACAGGGGCTACCTAATTACGCTACGTTTAGGGGAAAACCAAATGGGTTGGGACTCAAGGTATGGTGACACTAATTCTCCTAAAAATTCAACTAAAAAAAGTTAATACCATTCCATTTCAAATTATCCACGACATACTACATATACTCCTCCAACAAAAATACCCAATGTAGTATCAGCTACAGAATTTCAACTCGACGGTATATATACCATTATATATCACTTTTGCACTTAATACTATCTAATTACTACACAAAAAGTAATGAATGACATGACACAACATTTATTTCTACAGCAGCTGCAATTAGTTTGGCGTTTTACTTCACACTTTTTGAACTACTTGCAGCACACTTTTCATGTAACAACAAAGTGATCAGTGTTACGTATATAGTAGAATATATATATTCGGCAGAATTTTATCAGCTATAATAGTTTATTATACGCAAACGAACATTACTCTCAAGTAGTTTGAAAATTAACAGCGACTTTGTAGCAAAAACGAAAACTTATTACTTCTTGTACTTTTTACATGTGGACAATAATTTAACTGGAATTCTCATATTATTACTAATTTTTTTGTAACATTTGTAATGTAGGCAAATACTAGTCAAAGCCAAGTACCATAATACTCTAGAGCTGCTACAAAAATACCAATTTGTTTCGTCTAACATCGGAATTTTCAGTGTAACACTAATCCACTCCAGTTTAACCGTACGAAGACGTATTGGCAGGACAGGAAAGAGCTCAGCTAAGCATTATACGACACGACTCTTTAAATACCACTGCCGCTGCTCTGAACCAATTTCACATTAAATGCATTAGGAGACTCATACATTTTAACCTTTTCAAATGTTGAGATGGTCCAGTAATTCCAGGGCTGCGGTGTTTTAATCCCTTCGTGCTAGTTTTTAACGACCTGCTAGGACTGAGAAGGCTATCCTTCAGGAAGACATGCATAATATGGGAAATGGGAAGCATTCATTAAATGTTACTACATGAGTAATGCAAAATTTACGATTTTTTCTCCCCTCTCTCTCGTATAAATGTGAGGCTAAACTAGAGCAGAGCAAGTACAAAGCCCCACCTAAAACAAGGATAAAAGGGTCGTGTGTGGGAACACACAAAAGTAAGCGAGGGTTGTGATCTAATCGTATTAATCAGGCTGTCGGAGGATTGTCGAACCTTTAGTCCTTAGTGTCTGGGTGACCGCGACTAAATGAACTCTTTTAATCAATGACAGCTGACAGCGCTCGTAAATACCTCATTTCAGTCAGTGAAAGCAGAGGATGTTCCAAGTTTAGATTACTAATGTAGACCATCTCCCTCTATTATTCTTGTTAGGTATAGCCAAGCATGGCTGGTGACAGATAGTGAAGATCTTCCTTTCTCTTCTATGAGAATCGGAATAAAACAACTAAAAAGACAACAACAAGTTATGTATACATAGACAACCAAAGCTTACTTACACAATGCATACAACCACCATCCAACTAGACCTTTTATCTCACATCATCCAGCAGTATTTGAGGCACACAATAGTAGAAGAATGTGTATTTCCAGCCAGCGAGCTTTCTCTCCAAGCCAAATGTTTGTGTAGACACTCAGTTGAATTGATTGTGAGGTGGAAAACGATTGAGTTGAAATACGGAAAGTGGTTCACTTTAGGAATGAAAAACAATAACGTGAGTTCATTCATAGGGTATAGTAAAGTGCCAGTAATTGCGCTGAATATAACGATACTACTACATATAGTAGTAGCGTCCGCGTCCTCGAGGAATTTTGAGGGCAAGCAAAAGGTTTGTCTCAATAAGAACATGGTACATTCATACATTTGGGATGCGTAGTATGCAAGTCAAAAGAGTGGAAGCTTCAGGGATGCTGAAGTTAGTGTGTAGTAGTAACCTTCGCGTGAAAAAGTAGCTTGATGGTCTCCTACAACAGTAGCCACTCTTAAAATTTCCTTGCCAAAAGCTGGCTAGGCGAGGAAATGGAAACGAGAGGTTTTTGAGATGCGAGATTGTTACAAAGAGAAATAAATGCCTTTGGACTTAGATTTGTTGTGTAATTGGATCGATGTGACATGCCTCTAGTTCAGATATATCAAGGCTATCCATTCGTAGCGTATATAAGTATATGTATCTCCCTCTTTCTTTCTAGTTACCAGATAAATACTTTACACAAATACGAACTTGAAGTGCAGTACAAACATACAATCAATACAGAATGTGTGGAACAAAAAAAACAACATAACATAAAGTACAAAATATGTATCAATGTGTATATATCACACATTCCTGACGTGTATGCATGCATTCCAGTTTCCATTTCTCTTTTATACTTTCCCCTTTTTAGATGTAGTTGACGTAACTGTTCTATGCACACTGACTGAAATCAATCTTTTTTGTGTCTGTTTTTATTCTTTTTTATACTCTATCTCGCGTTCTGCCTCCCTGGAAATATACATACTTGCAGCAAAGGCAACAACAGCAACCCAGACCAATGGTGAGTTCTTCCTCGACTAGCTTCCATGGGAAATCCTCGACGATCGTTGTCAATATTGATACTAGATTAATCGGCCAACAACTGGCATCCAATCAACTTCCAGAAAGCTGCGTGTAGATTCCACTTCTTTCTTCAGCGTCGTCAGGTACATATTGTGACTCTTTGCTAACTGGTAGATTAATGCTGCGAACAAATTCAACATTTTCCATAATAAATATTATACAAATATTACATACCTAAACTATGTAGCAAACCCTTGTTATCTCTTTTGGAGAAAACTCTTGTTCCAGCTCATGACTTAAAGTGTAAGTATTACTGGTCAAAATATGCAGATTAATAATATTCTTCACTATCCTTTATTTTAGTGTAGTAGATACAAAGTATAACTTACATCTACATAATATTATCCGTTAAATAATTGAAGGTAGACGTAGGATTTTGTACTTAAACGGGTAGTTGATATAAAACTATTATACTATTCCCGCATGAAAGACATTCAATGCTAGAGCAGTTTCAACATAAAAGAGTAAATAATTTTTTAAAGATAACTGTGTAAGTAATAACACATTATAATATTAATGTACTGTACGGGTTAGGAAAAGTGCACGAAAAATACAGTTAGTTTAAAAAAGTACATATTAGGATATTGTATGTATATTAGAATCATGTGTTCTTCCTGAACCTTTTCAAAAGGTTGGATTTAGCTTTGAATTGAATACTATCGTTTATTGTATTTTATTTGACTATTGATCTTTTCCGTAATTGGAAATCCAAATTCTCAGGTTGACAGTGAAAGCATGGCGTGGAGTTGCATAATAATGTATTATATTTTTACATAAGCAATGCATGTACGAAGTTATAAAGAACCGTGTTGCTTCACACCACTTCCATAATATGATCTAGGTTCTTTAATGAGATATGAACTGTTACAATACAACAATTTAGTTTTTGTTCCAGTATCATCACTAGATGAAAAATGCGTAGGATTGAATTACAAGAACGAAGGTAATTAACTTACGGATCTCCATCATATACATTACATTGGTTAAATGGAAACGTGAAGAGTTAGTTAGCGAGCGCAGCTGAACTTTTTTATTATTATTACGGCATCAATTCGTGTGTAGATGGAATGGAAAGAGTTTGAGATTACATTCACATAAATGTGTGTCCGCCGTATGCTTTGGTAAATACGTGCATCCCGATGATGATATCAAATAATAAACAGGTTTATTACAAAAACACATAACCCTTCCACATCCGAACCCAATCTCACTGAAATGATATTACATATTATTCATCTGCCATCATAATAATAGTTCATTCATGCATTTCAACATGCAACCTCAACATGCAACCTCACCAAACCACTTTACATTCATAAACTCTAATATTTGTTGCTAAAACGGGTGTCACTATGGATTACAGCGTTGTATGTTTATGTGGTTCTTTGGCACTAGCTATAGGTCCTTCGGTTTTTCTACCCTTCAGCAGTTTAACTCACTCACTCAATCACATAAACCCAACAGCACAGAAACAAACGCACACATATTCATTGTACATTAGGAGATGTGCGACGCTGCATTGAGTTTACCGACATTGGGTTTGTGTGAGCTTGAGACTACCGAAGTGGAATTCAAATTCACCCAAAAATCCAAACCGTATTGCAAGTGAGCTAGTAGTAAAACCAACTGCTGGGAGCTATAATGACGCTGTTGCTATTTCAGTTACGATTACTTCATGCAATTCAATGGGTTCATCTGTCTGAATCCGAATCCTCATCTTTTCTCCTATTGGATCCCTTTATATATATATGTTTGCCTCCAGATTCATTTCCCATTCGAATTTCCAGAGAGGGAAAGTACTTTTTCCAATACTGAGAAAAATATTATTATAGGTTGTACTTGATGAACATCATACTTTCCTTTCATTTCGAGGGGAAAGATGTGTTTTCACTCACAACGACAACGACCACGAATTTGGTAGTTACAGGAGCTCAAGCTCAAAGTGCGGAATGCAGTTTCAGGGAAAAATAGGGAATGATATAGGCGTAAAAAATGCCCCGACGATGCAAATTCTATTTCCATTTGTGCATTATGGAGCATCGTGTTACGGCTCAGTGATAAGTTTGATATGTTGTTGTATGTGTCACCGGCTCCTTTTTTAAGATCACTTTACGTGTGGTCCCAATGGTGGCATTGCAGACAAAGAAAAGTGTCATTCTTTCAGCCATCAACATGATCATAGAGAAGGGAAAGGACGAGACCCCAAAAAAAATCTTTTACTCAAACCTTGGTCAGAGAAGATTATTCCAGAGAAAAACAGTAGAAAACAATGAGAAAACAGAATAAGACGGGAAATAGAAATCCGGATGATATTGAATGAATGCCAGTACCGTAGTATTGTGACTAAGCGAGAGGATGAAAGGAAAGGATTGAGGGGTACAAACAGGACTAAAGCGAAATATTATTGGAGATATAATGTAATTGCAGCTGCACAGTACAGACATGAAGAAAAAACGAGGAAGCGGTAGAATAAAAAGTAAGTTTACGCTATACGTCTCAAGTTCCAATCGCCATTGTTATTGCTGCACTTACACTTATCTACCAACATTATTACCACATGCGATACGTGCCATTGCCTGTATGCAATCGTGAATTCTAGGAGAGAAGATTACGTTTTCTTCGTTCTACCCTGTCGTTCCTTTCATTTTAGTTCTCATTCTCATATAGAACACAGAGAACCTCGGTTTGATGAGATTTTATTTTCTGGAAACAGGCTCATGACTCATGTTCCACCAGCATTCACTTGCAATATATGGTATTCTATATTCGATTCATGTTTTGCAATAGTTAAGTCGATGAGTACAACATTTTGTTTAAATATTTTGATATTTGCAAATGCTGAATGTATATGGGATTTTTAAAAATTTTAAGTCGCAAGATAATGAAACCCCTTTTTACACACCTGTCTCCTGTGGTTGAGAGATTGATGCAATGTACAACAATAATATTTTACACGTCATGTGTACAAAGGGCTACAAAATTTTATTGCAATAAGCATAAAATTGGAGATATACAAATGAACGTCTTCCATTCCATCTACACTATCATAAAGTCATTTGATTTCCTTCACAAATGGCCACTTTCTCATTGCCTCAGACTTTGCCAATCGACAGGACTCATTTGACAGAGAAAAGAAGTTGTATGGGAAACCATCAAAATGTGAACCTCTATAAATCTCTTTTAAAGACGTATCATCAAGCAATGAGAAGGAAAGCAACATAATGTGTATTATACAAAAATGAGCTGCCTTTAATCTTGGATGTACGTATGTGTACATCCAAGATATAACCACCAATTTTAAGAGTCTAGCAGCATCTAATTTGTTCAATGCTATATTGTATGCACATTTAACATCTTATTGCCCATACAAGTGACATTTTGATAAGTTCATCCTAGAGACGTATGACTTTTATCTGTTCGTTAGCAACTTTTACCAAGCAATAAAAATGCGCTTCATTATCTTCCACGAAGAAAAAAAGTAGTCTACGTTTACGTGCTCTTTGCTTCTCCTTACAATATGATAGTAGTAGATGGCTTCCAATTTCAAAGTTTAGTCACGGTGATCGTATCACATGCAAGTGCATACAATAGAATAGGGAAAAAGTACAGAGTGCAATAACCTTGATGACAATGATAGAGCATACACCAAACGTAAGTGAACGTGAACGCAACCATAAAAGACTCGACTGGGGCACTGTGAATACTTTGACTCAACCACGCACAGAATTAAAGTTTGTTTCAATGTAATTATTATTTTCATACAGATACATAAACGCTAATAAGCACGTAACATGCTAAAAGTCAATGGAATTTTTGAAGAAAAACTAATAGCTGCACGCCTTGTGTTTTTACTGCAAGGACTCTTACGAGTTTCGTTCGAGTTTAAATTTGGATTCAGAATATTCAGTTCCAGCATCCTTGCAGAAAGCATCTTAAACACCGAATTCTCAGGAACGCTCCATTTGGACAGAGCAGAAATGGAAGCAACAGTTTTTTTTACAGTTTCGTACACGTTTCGGTATATGCTTGCAGTTTGTAGACACAATGCGAAGCAATCTTTCCATGGAACATGGCACAACGCATCATTACTTTCGTTCTCGTTTCCGTACTCATGTCGTAGTCGAGGCTCTGTGTATTTTTTACGCACCATACGCACATCTGAATCATTAGCTGTAATGTTCTGAAAACTTGTGGAGATAAGTCAGCTCAATCGTGCATAGCATACTGCACATGTACTTTACTCATTTCATGTGGAATGAAATAATGGCATTGCCAATTCCAGCATGAGTAAAATGATGATGATTTGCTCCTGTATGACTGGATCTTCCAGCCATTGGAGAGTATTGCGTTAGGTAACGTTCAGCTCCTCGTTCTCCATCCGTTTCGTTTACGATAGATGAGCAGAGTGAGTTAATATTTTCAAACAGGTTCTTCATTAAATCTGCTACAAGTTTTGGCTTCCTTTCGTACAATCTGCTCAGTGGTTCTCATTTTCTTGTGTTCATTGTTGTTAGGAGAGGTTTCGATGGGCAGGCAGAGACGCACATTTTAATTTTTTCAACACTTAATACTAAATCCTGTCAGAGATGATATTACATTATAATGATAACTCAAGCGTCCTTTTGTATGTATTTTCAGCGTAATAATTAGAAAGTAAGTCTTTGTAATTCAAGGTCCTTGTTTTAGACCAATTAAAAGCTTAAGAAGAATTATTTCTTTAACGTTGCAGCTTTGAAAAAAAATCCTAAACTAAACCAACCGTATTTGTATCCGGTTTTGTAGGCCTGTACGTCATAACATAACTATGTAGGCTATGGAGAAGTTTCTGCTAGTGCTTCACAGGAGATGTTGATGTTTTACTAGATAACAAACCGATTTTGAAGGGAATTCAATGCTGGTATGACATTGTCAGTGTCACAGAAATGGAGATGATAGGATATTATGATGACGCTGATTTTGTTGTTGATGATGATGTAAACATGCGATAACTTCATGAAAATTAATTTTACACTTGAATGTTTTGTTAGACAATTGTAAGATAATATAATATAATGATGTGCGCACCAGCATATTCAATCATCTGTTCTAGTTACAACAGCTTCATGTTTTACTAGCTAAATTAAGCATACCTATACCGGAACTGTCTGTACAGTTGAGAGTAAATGAAAGAAACTTCTTTGATATTGTACATAATATAAATTTGATGTAGCTATGTATATTTGTAAAAAATTGGGTAAAAATGAAAAGTGTATATAAAAGCTTTACCATGTGCAGAATTGGGCGATTGCTACTACATTTGAAACTAATCAGAACTTTACTTCTTGTATTTAGATGATTTGTAAAAACAGGAAAAACAGAGAATGCTTACTTTTAAAAGAAAAAAAATCTGAACCAATACGAGTACTTATGTAAAATGGGAAATAGATGTATGTACATAAAAATATGCTGAATGTTGTAGATGATATATGAAAAAAATGTAACATATTATGTACGTACCCGAAATTAAACAGAAGAAAATGTGTACATAATTTTCCGAGAATGCTGCTAACTGTAAAATAATCTGTGTGTGCGTACTTGATGATGATGATACAACCATATTATATAAATAAATGACATCTTAAAACAAGATAATTCAATTCTCTAGCGTATAAAATGCTATCAGTGACAAACAGAGCAAACACAAATGGAAATCCCGTTCCCATACCGTAAAAAACCAAATAGATATGGTCTTCTGAAAACACATAATAATGGAGCATACACTGGCTGAAGACAAGAGCGATCCATTAATGTTTCCTACATAGACATGCCCATAGTATCATCTTCATCATCATCTGCTTCAACAGCCACCAACTACATGGACGAGTGGGCGCCTGTGATACAACATCCATATTTTCATTTCTCCATTTCCACTTACACATTACATATATACCGGTAGTTAGAATAATGGGGTTGCTTGCTGCTGCTGCTGTTACTTCCACATGGATGAGTTAATTTTTAAGCTTGCTCCTCTAGTTCCTTTTTTCTTCCAGGTTTTTTTTTCTCTTTTCACTTTCTTTTGGCAGGCAGGTGTGCCATTTCATGAATATGAGATGAATATGAGGACGGTGATGGCAGAACATTGATCTCTGAATTCAATTCAGAGTATTCATGCGCTTTTTATGTAAATGGGTATGGAAATCTGGTTGTGTTTTCGTGCTACGTGTATAATGTAATTCAAAAAACTTCAAAACCACTATTACGTCTGCAGCTCCGCAGCCATTATTGCGTTTCTCGTTGCTATTATGCGATCATCATCATCATTTTGCTTATAAGCTACTTCTTCCTATATACCTACCTGCTTTCACTTTAGTTATTTTTTAGATGAGAACGGAACCAACGCCAAGACTGGCGGCACATAATGATACATTACACATCCATCCACAAATAATTTTCTCTTTACCATTTTTCTCATCTCCTCACTCATATTGCATTTTTTGCATTTTCATCATAGTATCGTCATCGCTCGTAATTCGTAATATCATCGTATAATTTCATTTCATGTATGAATGCAACTTTTGTTACTTGAGAAGATACTCTGAAAATTGGAATAAAATATGAAGAAGACGACGACTCATGTCTCTCTTTGTGTGTGGAAGAGGTAAATACTCATATTCACTTACGTTGCCTATATGTGATCAGTCAACCATAAATAATTTCAATTTTAACCTGTACATGTGTGTATGCTAGCTTCTACAATTCGCTTAAAATATATATGCTTTTTACTCATATAAGTTGGTTCATGAAAACTCGGCAAAAGTATACCGCAGGCATATTGTATAGGTTAAGCTTAATACGTTCCTGTTCACTCCAAGAACTTCCAAATCACATTTAGAGCATCCTTGCATGTTAAACATTTTCGAAAAAGAAAGAAGAAGTGGCTTCTGTATCCTTTCTACTCCAGTTGGAAATGATGAAGTTGAAACCTACAAATTGTAGATGAAGTTGCTTCTCTTTCTCTCCAAATATTGTGATGATACTACAAGGGGAAGAGTATCCTCCAGAAGATGTGGTGATAGGAACGCTCACACGCTCACTTACTGCTGCTGATGTCTGGATGAATGTAAGTAAAAGGTAAGCGGATGTTGTGTAAGAAATATATATTACAAAATTGGAAACTTTTGTGATATTATTATTATTATGACTTGCCGTGAAACGTTACGATAATGTAATAATAATATAATGGTAACAATGCATACATCTACTAGGGTAGATTCATGATTAGGTATATAATGTATGACTTTCAAATTTCATGTACTGGGGTCATAAATAGGCGTTTTGATAACTTTTCACAATTTTCCCATTATCCATAATCAGGTAGAGACAGCAGAGCGTCATAGATCCCATATGTACAGAAACAGATGTGAGCATATTAGTTTTTACTATTTGGAAAGATAAATGGAGCAAATAAAATTCGTTATTATTGTGTCGTTGTTGATATATATTAGACTTTTAAATTGTTTATACAACATGTATTAAAGTTTTTGATATTACATTTTCCCAATGTTGAATCAGATACAAAAATATATTAAAATTGAGAAAAATGTTCTTAAACAATATTCAATAAAAATTGGAAATATTAGCCAAAAAGAAGAATGTAATGATTCTTTATTCAATAAAATTCATTCATCCGTAGTCACGTGTGTGTCACTAGATGGAAAGCCTTATTATTGACTTCTTAATTAAACTTCTGAAATACAATTTGTATAAAATGTCGACGTTTGCAGGGTAGGGTACTTTCTTGTCTTTCCCCAAATTTCACATTTTAAACTATATAGCAAGAAAAACTGTGCTAAACAACGAGTCAGTCATTGAACTTTCTCCCGGATCATGATAATATGGTGGCATTGGCCGATGAAAAGTAGTAAAAACCCACTCACTTTCTATTTAGTGTGTTATATTTCACAAGCTACGATTATCGATGTCATAGTAGAGTGTAGATTACGTAAATAGTTTTTTTAAACGAATTCGTGATGACCTCGAGCATGGCACGCATACACAATATACGCACATACGTATAGGGACGGTATATGCAAACATACATTCAAAATCATTTTTGATACTGAGAGATAATATCCTTATACATACATACGCATAGTTTTTCTGCAAGCACCAGATAACGTTACATTACGAGGTGAAAGTGCTAAAATAAATGTACGCGCACAGGCGAACAAATCCATTTATAGATGTAGGTCGTAGGTTACAGCCCGTAAATTGTGGCTTTGAAAATCTCACCTTTCGAAAAATTCCATAGTGTTCTTTCTTTACTCACCTTATCTTTGAAAAATCGATGGTTCGAGCAAAGTTCCAGCCAGTTTCAAGTTTCTTGTGGCCAAGCCATTTGGGTTGATGTTGATAGTCTTGTCTACCTACTTTTACATAGCACGTATGCATATTAGATATAGGTAGCTTTCACCAAACGAAAATTCCGATAATAAAGGTACGTCTTATTTGAACTAGTAGTGGTACGTACATTGACGCATAAATATTCTTTAAAGTGGAAGCTAACAGTTCCCAGAAGCCGGTAAAATTATCCTTCAACGTAAGAGTCACTGGGAAGGATAAATTGTACAAGGGTCGCTAGTCCGTACTCACTCTATATATCTACTTACATATTATTATATTATACATACCACCATGCCAAACCTTTCATAAATGTTCATGGCACAGTTATCCTTCCGTGAATCTATTAGTTTTCGACATATGTCTACATCGCATCGGCCCAGTAAACCAGTGCGAATGGATGGAGATGCAAAAGGAATATTTGCTCGTTGGTTAGCGGCCCACAGCATACATATGGGAAGATCTTTTAGCAATAAGGATGAAGAAACTGCCACTTTTAGCCACGATCTGGTATCTCTCCTGCGTGGAGAGCATTTCTAATGGACATTCTACCTGTCGGAGACTTAAGACTTTCTTGCTACTATACCCTCCAAATCCCAGGAAAAGCGTTAATCTAAATATTTTGTATGGATGTGCTGGCGGATGGATGGTACAAAAAAAAAGAAAATTGTGAGATATATGTGGCTATTTAACTTCCGACGTTCTTTATTGTGCAAAATAGCCACTAAAGTACATATAGGTACTATATTTAACTTGTGTACTATATACAGCTTTAGTCTTTCTATTCAGATTTATCATCGTGCAGAACATGCACAGAACATTACATTTCTATGCAGATATTCGCCTCTCTCTCTCTCTCTTCCCTCTCACCGTGAACTCAGAGTGTCACCTAAGAATTTAAATGAGCTGCAACATTTCTTTAAAATTCTTTTCGTACCTTGTCATGCCAGTTACGTTCATCTTCCCAGGTTTAGTTTTCTTTACAAGGTGTTACATCAACTAGCTTGTATTTCTCAGAGAAAATCGTCCTGCATGTATGCCACACTACTACTACACACTTTGGATTATGCACGCCTCCCTGTATGCACGGTGATGGCAGAGGCCGACCACTTTCCTTTAGTTGCTCCCCATTGCAGGTCCATTTGTTCTTGTCCTGTTCCATACCTCTGTCTAAACTCAAGACAGCTCTTAAAGGACAAGACAAAAAAGTTAAAACAAGAGGGAGGAGAGAAAGTTGTCTAGAAAACTTTGCATTTTCGTAACAAGGCAAAAAGTAAAGTAAGTTGAAGGAGTAAGTGATTTTACTTGAAATGGCTTATCATAATGGGAGTAGCAAATGGGATGTGGGCTCACCCTGAAACTGTTATTAATTTAAATGGCGAAGGATGGCACAGTTATTAGGGATAATTACGGCTTGACTGTACAATGATAACAACACGAGAGCACACATACAACACATACACACATCCGCCCGCTTTCTCTCTCTATACTTTAAACGAAGCATAATCTATACGCAGTGGAATGACATTAGCAGCATCAGCAATTGTAATAGGGCAGTGGCAAAATGGTAATGGGAAAAGCAAAAACAGCATAACCACTATTAGTAACCTTGTTACACACATTACATTACGTTACACAACGTTTATTACCACAAAAGCTGCACCATTAAATTCAAGCCAGGTCACAGAAGGGCACTAAAGTCATGATAGTTACAGTTTGTAAGTTCTTGCATGTTGCTCCAGTAGTAGACTGAAGTGAGGAGTGGAGTGAATATGCATAACTGCTACTCCACTACTACAATCATAAGTCTGACTTGCTTTCTTGGAAGACAGCGTTATTGTTGTTGCAGGTCTTTCTTTTTTCCTTTAAAGTTGAAGGGAGCCCAGTGAGATAATCCACTTGAGCAAAGGAAACATGAAAAAACAGTTTAATCTTTGAGCATCTAGAATGTGCTTCGTTAAACAACGTAAATGCTTAATCTCGTCTTAATCTACAAACACATGATTGGCTCTCCACTGAATACCTAACTAGTTTGGAGAAAGGAAACGCTCCTGTTTACTTCCGTGTAGGTTGCTTGAATACGTAAGCATGTTGATGAAAACTTTGAAAAACATGCATGCAAACACAAACCCCAAAATATCAAGATGCATCTTTCTTTGCGATTCAACTTTTTCCTTTCATTTCATGGTGGCTATACTCGGCAGTAACAAACATTATCTCATTACATTATGATCAGGGCTCAACGCCTAGATGATTACGCTGATTACTGCAAAACTATATACTTGGGAAAGGTATCATCAAACTTTATAAAATATGTGCTTATATTCATATTGCATGCAAATATAGCCCACACTGGCAAGTTGAAATACGTGTATATATCCTAACTTTCATGCACGCACGTTGATGCGGCAGAAAGACAAAAATATAAACATTTTGGTAAAAACAAGCTAGGATACAGCACGAAATATTATACTGACAAAACCGAAAGTCACAAGTATTTTACAGCTCGGCCCTTGTATGTATACTACCGCTTTGATCTATTAATCCCTGTATTATAAAGATCTGTAGATAATGTTGGTATATGAAATTCTATACTAGTAAACCAAACAGGACCATCATCATCTCCAACATCACCATCATCAAGTTATGTTGATCCATTTATTGAACTAGTTCAGTTATTTCAGAGCTCTTCTCCACTGCTTTTCCTGAAGATGAGGGAGGAAACTGGAGGCAATGGTGATGTTCGTAATGTTTGGTAGTTTCTGCTTGTAAAATAATTTGATATGTCTGCGTAGTTGTGTTGTGTGGTGGATGACATCAAGTTGGGAAGGAACTTGAGTTTACTCCATTCTTTTCTTTCCTCTTCCAGTTAAATATGCCACACAATACATGCTTTCACATACCACTGCTCTACTACTACTACTACTCAGCAAGGATTCACTTAGGAAAAGCGCATTAGTAAGCAAATTAGGGCTTATGGTCTCCAAAAACTTCGTCCAGAGAAGAGATAAACCACATACTTTTTATTATGTATATATTCATATACTAGAAAGAACTTGGGAGTCTTTGTGTATACTTTTGTGCTCTTTTCAACTGCACGATATTTATACATTTGGCAAATACTGCTCAAAGAATTGGATCATACTCCTACTGGAGAACACTGTATCATCATAATCTTTCCCTTTGGATGTTCTCCCTTCATTGGATCTCATCACACCAGATATCGCACAAAAAATAAAGAAAATGAGTATACGGAGTAATGGACTGGTTTCCTCCAAGACTTTTCTTGGTGGTGCGCGTTGCGTGCTTGTATTTTCTGTAATAGAAATGGCTTTCTTTCTCCAGTCTTGAACTTTTCAAACTTTTTCCTTTCATGTAAAACAGTTTTGTAGCGATAGTTTTAGAAAGCTCATTCATTCCCTAAAATTTAGTAGGAAACCTCAAGTTAACTTTGGTGGAGAGAAATGTTGTAAGAAGAAACTAATGTACATAACATCTAGCCTCACGGATGTTTTTGTTGACTTTTTTCTTACTTATTGCTTGCTGAACTTGTGCTTAAATGAGCTAAATGCGATAACACAAACATCAAAGGGTTTTGGTTGGCTAGACTAAATGTGTGTCTGTGCAAACAGGAAGGGATCTAAATATTAGTTATCCGTACATTTCTATTTTTCATCCATGAGTATTTATCCTTAGCGATATATATTTCCTAATCTTAATACCATTCGACGAGAGGACGAGGACATGATTACAGGAATAGGAAAGGTGAGTGAGTATGATTGGCTATAGGAAGTCTACAAAGTTGAGTACAATTATTATTTGTTGACTTGAACACATCAAATATTGCTCAACTTGTTCTGTTCTAAGGAAAAGAGTTATCATATTATTATCCTGTCATATTATCTACCAGTATGCCAAACTATTTGCGCCAAATACTTATCCCGAAATGTAAACAGGAGCGGACGTTATACACATTTGAGATCCTGAGGATGATTTACTACGATGCACATCTCACCACCACCACCACATTTTCATTTCCACATCCGTGACGGCTGTTGGTTGGTATGATGTCAAGTCAAGTTTCATTCTGGATGAAACTTTGAAAAGGAAAGGTGTTAGTCTGTCAGAGGTTCGCATGATTTCATTGAGCCACTTGCTTACAGATATCCTTACAACCACATCGCGGGTAAACAGCAGAACTCACGTAGAACTTGTTTTTCTAGTAAGAAGGAAAAAGATACATAGTACTTGTTTTTATATGTGAATAGATACTCGTTGTCAGTGTATCCTATATCAACTTTATATGCACAAAATATATGTGGGTACATCTTAACAAGAACTCGTGAGCTCTGTTTTTCTCTTTTTCTCTCAGAGTGAAAGACTCAAGTTTTCCCCTTTTCTGGGTATCAATAAGAGGGAGATGTAACGATTTGGCACGTTCCTTTTTTAATGTGGTTAAATACTATGATGTTTCTTTAGGTTTAATGTATGAATAGCAGATTCTTTTCTCGAAAGAACTGTAATAGGGAAAAGCATAAGTGTGCGTGAATACCAAAACGAAAATATCGTAACCATCTATGGATGAACATATCAAATAAACCAAATTACATGTTCGAAAAGCCAAGTTATACGAACAAATGTTATTTCTCTGAAAAAAAAACGAAGAGTAAGTTGAATAAGTTTGCAACTTTTGCAGGAAAGGAAGAAATGAAAGCTTGCAACTTACCCAAACTAACTTCACCCCTCAAGCAAAATTCTGTTGGTAGAAAAGAGACAACTTGCAGTTTCGTTACACGTATGTATGGAGTGTGTATCAGAATATGCAAGTGTGTATCTCTTGTTAATTAACCTCATCTTCACTTTCCTTTATCACCTTGCCTTGTAGCATGTCTTCGAAACATACAATAGCGTTTTATTCGCCGTTTCTTTTCAAAACTCACGTGTTTCAGGATATGCTACTACTGGATTGTAAATGACTTAATTGGAAGACGCTCTACTCAACTAATCACCTAACAATAATGTATTTCAGCAATTTTTTTCAAAAGATCAGTAAAAGCTTTATATGCTTTCTCCCGTTAACTCATACCTCTATACTAACAAGTTGCTTATCCAGCTTCACATTCTTTCTCATTAGTCAATTTTTTATGTATCGGAAATTAGCTGAGTTGATGAAAAATGGTAAGTGAGGAAAGAACTCTATTTGAATTTTTGGATATTTGCTATTTTACATATGTTGTTTCAGCACTTCAAGCACAGTTCTACTGGCAGTAGCAGACAGTTTCCCCCAAACAGAATGCTGGTCTGCCTTTTGTCAGAAACTTCAAACAAACCACTTATTAAATCCATACGAAATACAATTTCCTGTCAAGATTCTCGAAACCAATAATAATTATCCATTATAGTAGCTAAACTTGCTGGTTGTTGAGTAGAAGATATACATTATGTTGAATGGATGGGGGAAAATGAGTACTTGATAGGATTCCACTTATAGCGTGTCTCTGTGAAATCGTGCTCTACAACCAGATACATGTTTCAGATAAGCCGTATAGAATTCATTACACTGTAGTGTGAAGCAATCCATAAACGGATTTTTCCATTAGAAAAGAAATCCTTCAAAGCTGGGTTGACTTTCATGCTTAGCATTACTCTTAGGTGTATTATGACGTGAATTATTGAGTTTTCTACTTACAATTTGTTATATTTTTACGTGGGGAATCCTTTGTGCGTGCTGTTAGAGAATGAGTTAACGTTATGCAAGCTGAATTGCGGTTCTCAAGTATAATATAATACCACAAGATAATCATCTCGAAGGTTCACGTTCAGGAAGTTTTCTTTTGGTCGTTGAGTTAGTTGAGTGGAAACAGCACAAATAAATAAGGGTAGGAGGAACAAGTAAACTCATCTATCTGCGAGAGCTCCATACAGAAATGTAACTTATATCCTTCCCTTTTATTATCAACAGACAGCTGTCTCTCAATTTTGAAAGAGAAAAGAATCACCAAAAGAAAGAAGCAATGCATTTTTATACAATTCATTTAAAAATTGTTTTTCTCTTTGCTTAACTTTTTCATTTAATTCCTAACCCCTTTCTTTTTTTAGAGGGAGAGACTTTCATCATCGTAGATCGTCCGTCTGCTTTCTTCTATCTGCTTCTACATGGTTTTACGAATGGTCATTTTATAAGCGTTCGCCGCTTTTGTAAACCGCTTCAAAGCGTCAACTTACTTCTTGGCAAATGGTGCAGTTTTACAAACTGTACAAGACACAATGATGCTAACTTTTTCTTCCAAGAAATGCATAAGACACAATGAACGGATTTCTTTTCTCAAGTAATTTCTACTACAACAGTAACAGTAACAACATTACACTTTGTAATGACAGCAACCGGTTTCACAAGCCAAAAAAAAGTTGGGCATTCAATATGAAAAAGTTGATTTTGTCGGTTGCATGGAGTAAAGGAACCTGAACCTGGTACATATGGCACGGAATAGTATCCCTTCTCTGACAAGCTGGAAAGCGATGACGTAAAAAACCAAGACATTATCTTCAGAATGAACAGTTTTTTAACATTATGGATAAAAAGAAATGCTTTGTTCTACTCCTGTGCTATTCATGACTAAGAGGGCTGACAGAGTTGGTTGAGTTTTTACTTTTTCTTACTTGTCTGATACATTCACTATTTGGTTTTCCCTTTAACTTTGAAGCTAATTGCAGAAAAGGGAAACTTTGCTCTCTCATCGTTTTCCTTAAGTTCCATTGGGCACATTGGCGTGTATTGCATACGAACGAACAAAATTTGGAGTGAAGAAAGATAGCTGAAGGACCATAGAAAATATATACTTTTCTTTTTTGCCTGTATAATTTTGTGTGCATATGCTCACTGTGCGATGAGCTGAGCTCCTCTTTAATGAAAGAAAACGGATGAAGGGATGGATGGTGATAGTGCATCTTCCTATCATACTCACTAATGAAATTAGGAAGCGGAACCACTTTTTCAATGTTTGGAGTCACTCTTGCATGCTCTTTATCAAGTTTTGTTTCCTGGAACTGCTACTTCCTTTTCGCTTTTCATACTTCCTCTCCAGAAACGCTAAGAAAAAAACCGGTTTAAGCTCCCTTCAACTTGAATCAGGATCACTGTTAGCTGCAGCCGAACTTAAGAAATATTGTGCCAATGGTAAAATTAACGCTGGGAATATTCTTGGCAAAATGCTATATAGTCTGCTTACACTTAACCCATTCAATCATTACCCGAATTAATAACAATAAAATATCGCTTTATAATACACACTCCCCCAATGGGAGTCTATTACTACGCATCATTATGCTGTTAAGCGTATTTATATACATTTTATCGTAGAACCGAAACAAAACAGTGCGACAAGAAGGAAGAATTATTGCTACATCATGCATCTCTTTTGGTTGCTTGCAGACGTATGGAAATCCTCCTATAGGAATTGTAAGATAAATCTTCGCCAACCAAGAAGCAAGAAAAAAATCAACCAAGCAAATACGCTACGTGCCAACCCATGAATCAGAGGATTGGGCTGGAATGGAGTGTGAAAAAATTTAGCATTGTAAAGGAAAAAAGCCTGGTTTTACCCAAATGTACAGGGTTTTTACTTGTGTACATATTTTTGTAGTATAAAATGTCATGCTGTTGCGGATCGAAGGATTTTTGGATCAGTTCATATAAAAATCCATTTGATTATCGCAGTTATGCAACGGGTTTCTATTTCCTTCATTTCACGCTTCTATTATACCTAATATGGTAATGGAAACTATTATACATGCATGCATAATGCATGAGTAATGTCACATAAGTAAAATAAGATTGGAAAAGTACAAGTAGCATTGATATCGGTGTATCTCTAGTATCTCCGAATTTCGGAGTAGAGTATAAAAATTCTGGGAAACAGATTAAAATTGTTAAACACCAAAACATCTTCAGATTTACCCGGCCAAGAGCTTTTTGCAAGATAAAGTCAAGTCTAAACCAATTCCGATACAGATGGAAACGAGTGAAAAGCGAGTTTATAAAAATTGAGTGACTGATCTGATGTAAAAAATAGTAATGTTGGTGCCAGCCAAAACTTTACGTTAAACAGTCATGTAATTGTTCTCAAACACATAATATACGTACCTAAGTATGCATGAGAAAGCTACTAATACTCTCCCATTCAATGTTACTATTTCCGAGAAGTGTCTCTAGGGGGTGAAAAAGTTGTAGTGACTCTAGTAGGAAAAATACACCCCAAAATCACGACATTTTATGGCTTATTGCATTAAATGGAGCGAGAAAAGAAGGGAAAAAGTAAAATCGTACAGGAAGCATTATTTCTCAAGTGTTTGAAACATCGCCAAAACTGAAACTAGCTCCATCACTTATTCTTTGGCATAAAAACTTTCCTTTCAAATTGCCATTCGTCCAAAATGCGATTACTTAAGTTGCTTGGAACGGAATAAGCATTCGTATTCGTACCAACATACATCTGAATACATTCTATGAAAACAGACCAGTAGTGGACAGTTAGAATTTAGAATTTAATTTACAAAGTCTTACATATATTTGATTTTCTTTTGACTGCGTCTTCTTGAATTATCATAATAATAAACTATAGGAGCAAAATTTCATCAATAACAAGAAAGGAAACTAAAATGATTCTTCCGGTGCTAATTGGAATTTTTTATATCTTCATGTTTCACATAATTCGACGCTTATCTCAATTTCAAAAAGTCCGAGAAAACGTTAATCATGGTCTAGTTCGTAACTGTGGCTGGTAATGATTAATTAGCGGCAATCATCATGGAATTGATTCATTGAATTTATTTGCAACATTGCAACTTCCAGAATTATAATTTCTTTATATCACGACTATCACTACATAGAGTACGTGAGTAAGTGGACAGAAATAGGCTGTTTTTCTACATTGGAAATGAATGTTTTCTAATGCTGCATTTTGTCTTCAAAGTTCTGAGGGTATAAGTAGCAATTAAGACTATTATATAGTATCTGAGAAAATCACAAAGTGTTTGTACTGAAAAGCAGCAATAGTCGAAGAAAGATTGTATATAAAACTCAAGCAGGCAGCTTAGCTTATACAATCTGTATTTGTTGGACTTTCGCCCGTAACACAGAAATAAAGTGAGTTCAAAGAAATTGCAATGGACATTACACCCTTCGGGGTCAATTGTTTCGACGAAACCATTAGTCAGGAAACGCTGCCAATATAATGTATGGACCAATGACTAATGTGCTGTAATGTCATATATGCCCTTTTATAGATCAACGCGTACATTTATATCCTTTTCTCTGAAGTGAAAGCAAAAACACCAGCTTGTACCTCGCAGCTTTCACCGATCGAAAAAATGCATTATTACGTTGGAGCTATCATGTCGGTGGAATAACTTAGAACTACAATGCAAATAATGTGTCTTAGCATTCTTCTTATGACATCATTCAAACAATAAATGCCTTAAGAAAATTCACAATACAAAATATTAGATGTCTTTCAGTTCCTAAAAATATTGGAAAAGGGGTTCGTATCTGAGAAAGTATTAGGCAGGGGTAGTATGTGTGTCACCTTATACTTGAATTCGTTAGTTCATCCATGCATATTATATGTTTTCACGCATTTGCTATATGATATTATATAGAGGCAGTAGTAGAAACACAAGTAGAATATTGTGATCCAGCCAAGCCTTTGATCTATTTGATAGAACATTAATCTCCAATCTCAGACGAGAGCAAAATTCTCCTTCTTTACCCTCAGATTTTGGCTTGCCTTTCTGTGCTTCTATGTGCGTTGACCATTTTCTCTAAAGGTCACAATCACAGGCTAGTCAGTTTATAGAAAAATGCCATATTAACTCTGAATTGGTTGAATTGCTTGAGACCGAAAATTCTAAAAGACTTTTTTCTCCAGTCGCACTTACTTCCTTTGCACCAATGTGATCATATTTTTGTATGTAACTGAATGAAAAAATATTATTCAATTCGTAGGTTGATTTTTTTAGTATAAAGGAGCTTTATCCAGAATTTCCACTTTTCCGTTTGCAGAAGGGAATTTTTGGTGAATCTTTCTAGTTTCCCCTTTTCCTTTTGAAACTAGCTTTACACGCCTTGCTGATTCTTTGGAGAAAAAGTATGACTGAAGGCAGTGTTTGACCTATCTTGGGCGATTGCCACCTAGCTTCATGCACAATCCCATCCCATCCGAAAATCTAGAAAGGTTACCTGCTATGTGTTGTTTGTCATTGAATCCAAAGGAAAAATCTATCATAAATGTAAATACTAAGCCAATTTGACATGACATGCCGCTATAGACTCAATAGACTGTATGGATTGTGAATTTGCAAAGAGGAATTCCTCAATAGAGGGAAAATCACAAACTTATTGATGTAACGTTTTGTGTCAAATTTTTCTGAACGCGTAGGATTTATGCTCAAATATTAAGCAATTCGGAATTCATGAATTTTATTCCAAACCAACCCAATCCTATATATAAGATGCATATATGCTAATTATTGGAATTGTCATGCAATGAGATGTGCAGTTGTTTAACCCCTCCGTAAGTGCAATTCAAAATATTCTTCACATCACTTTATTGAATTTCAAATGGAATTTTTTCATTAGAAAGGTTTATTTATGTTGACCGAAGGGTTAAAACACATTTATCTGTGATGCAAAAAAGTGAAGAAAGTTGAAATATCCATAAATATATGTATATATTGAATGTTCATCAATCATGGTATGGAACCTAGTACTCATTCAATTTCCTCACTTTCACGATTGTCCATTGGATATTTCACGAATTTTTCCATGACTTTTGGACAGGTAACTTACTTTCAAAAGGGTATCTCAACCAAAAGATCATATGGTTCGATCTATTTTGTAGAGTTTAGTATTTTTCAAGCCTTGGGGAGAAGTGCGTACCTCACATTGCATCTTAATAAAGGCGAAAGTGTATATAACGTTTGAGTTTGGGATAAGATGAAAATATATTATCAAACGGGATGTATTTTAACTTTCGATATGCCTATTTCCTGACCATCCAACTTTTTAGGTAC
This sequence comes from Orchesella cincta, assembly GCA_001718145.1. Taxonomy (NCBI): domain Eukaryota; kingdom Metazoa; phylum Arthropoda; class Collembola; order Entomobryomorpha; family Orchesellidae; genus Orchesella; species Orchesella cincta. Next base: position 57,488 of record LJIJ01000292.1, on the reverse strand, counting down.
TTTCGTCATCATTTACATAATTAACATTCATTCCCCACGATGCAGTTGTGAAGAAAGAACTTTTCTATTCACCGACAGAAAGAAAAAGCTTTTAAGGACATTTCGCATCACCTCTTCACACGCAGTATTTTCATTAATACGGTATCCACCCATACTCGGTATATTTCCAGTAGTAGTCATACATTTCAGCCACAATAACCCGGGTGAGAATAATTCCCTCCATTTACACAGACTCCCAACCAGTTCAACTTTTTTGCATCTTCTTCCTTCTCCGCTTTTACAGGAAAGAATCACTCCCGTTAATTAATGCTCCAAGCAAAAAAATCGGAAGATGGTGATTATCGTGATGAAACTGCTGCGAAGGCTTCATTCTTACAGGAAACACATCAGAGTAAAAATCCCATCATGATGAGCACAAATTACTAGAGCCATTTCATCATTAACGGCTTTGTACCCCCATGAATGTTCCACTTACAGGCTGCGATCTATAATAAAGATAGTACATAATCGCAACTGTTTTACAGCTTTATATAACTATGCATGCTCAGAACGACATGTGCAATCATACTGAGATGGTACGAGAAGGTAACAACTATCTCATCCAAAAGTTGTACTACTCTTGCAGATATTGCCTCATCTCCACTTCTTCACAAATTCTTCCGTTCTGACTCTCCTCTTCAGCAAGTACATTACATGGTATATATGCCCACTTGGGAATATAGTATATCAAACTTATTTTTTGCTTAGCCTTTTTAAAGAGTGTGTGGAATATGGAATCCCTTTCCTCAAACAGTATAAAGGTAGAAGATGAAACCATAAGATTTGCATCTTCACATCTTCCTCCCAAAGCCGAATGTAGTCTCAGAATTTTAAAAGTTTTCTTTCTTTCGAAAGAGATTTTTTTTTTTTTTTTTTTCTTTTTTTTTTTTTTTTTTTTTTTTTTTTTTTTTTCTTTTGGGGTTTTAACAATACGTAGAAAATGATGAACGGCTGAGTACTAGTAGCCAAGAGTGGAGTGGCTTATGAAACAAATGTTTTCTGACTCTCTCAAAGATACGAACTAAACTGCATCAAACATATGTAGTGCGAATGCTAAGAATACTACCTGGCTGGTTGGAATATATGTACATACATTTACACATCATATATTATTATAGTTCGCGATATCATTCACGTTTTTAAAGACCCTATTACATAGAAAGCATTGCATGCAACGAGGAAAAGCACGAGTTCTTGAGCTCATATATTCATTCATTATACATATTCATTACATTAAAAGTTTATCTAATTCAAGTTGGATGTAATAGCGTAAAAGTGTAATGTGGAGAGCGAGAGAGGGACATACGACGACATTACTTACACACGAAGAGTACGTATTCATTCATTCCATTTCCAGGTTGCATGAGAATGTCAAGCAGAAAAAAAGGAGTGAAAAGAGGCATGCAATAATGCATGTATGTGCGCGTATATAATAAACGAATGTATGTGAAAGTGAGTGTCTATAAATTCATATTTGATGGCTTTTAAGTATCTTGCTTTGTAGGATATTTCTCACAGATAAGTTACAATGCTAAACTTTCCGGCAGTGCACAGAAGGGCTGGGGAAGTAGGCGGTGCTCAGCTGACATAAAATTTAGGAAAAAGTGATCCTAAATTGCTCTTTCCCTGTAAAATATGCATATCATAGATTAAGCCCTTTTGTGAAAAAAAAAGTTCTTTGAGTCGAGAACAATTTTCTTCGAATATTTGTCCATAAACGGTTATATATGGGCTGTTTGGTAGCCAGCAGCCAGCCGACGCGTTTACATTTCCTCTCTTAAAATATCTCTTGGTGGATTCTGATATATTTATATTCACCCTCTCAGCTTTCCTGGATTTTTCGCTCTTTAGTTTCTCCAGAGAGAATGAATATGCAAACAGCGGAATATTGCGGAGTAATGTATGAAACGTAGCCTGCCTTCTTTCGCTCAACAGTTTCAGATTGGAAACAAAAACGATTTCTTTCTGCAGAAAAAAGCGAATACGCCATGACCGACCGGTCAGTTTATGGGTTACGGAACTCTCGGTGCTCAGGCATTTTTATGTGAAATATGTACCATTCATATTCATACTTATTCATCCTCATACGTCTTCTTGTATGGATTAGCCATCTCAAAGTATGATTACTTTGTAATATGATTTCCACATTACGTAATACTACTAGTACCTCTATACTTAATCTTCCTCCCTTTCTAGCAAGTTATTGACCTGTGACAGTATATAATATGTTATGTACGGGTTTTCTTGTTTGCAAAATGTGAGCAATTGTTCCCCCAGATTCCCTGAGTGGCAAAATGAGAACTGGCTCCATCCTTCATTCAGAGAGTTTTTATTGAAATAAATGCATAAGTATACTTTCATTTTACCTCGATCTGCTCTACTGTATAACTAGTCTTTTCATCGTTGTCCCAACCCGGTTCTCAAACAGGACAAAAAACTTTTCCCGTTACAAAATCTTAACAATAATATATTTATACTCATCTTCACGACTTATTCATGGGGATGGGAGAAAGATAAATAAATCACTTAAATAACTCATAATGAGACTTGCAGAAAATCGCTTATACTGCCGCCATTCCCTCCCGCTTCATTCATTCCTTTACATTAGAGCGTGTAATATGGCTGAAACAAGAGAGGAGGTAGTTTGCAATTTCCCTTATCATCCTTTTCCTTTCTACATTCGTGAACACAATTTAATACTGGAATTGCTTTAAAGACAACATATATTATGGGAAGTGTGTATAATACTGACAATGGGCTGTAAATGGTCAATACAGATACGTAGTCATGTTACACTGCACAGAAATTCTAGACTTTCGCAAAGTCAGCGTTTCCGTTTCAAGACTTCAATGCAGTACTTTTGTATAGGTTTGGTATATAATATGGATGATGGTATACATAGTAGTAGTTTTCTTACTTCGCATTTCATACAAGGGACACGGCACGGCTAAAACTTTAAATGAGAGCAATTCACTACTTTGACGATCTCAGCATGGGACATTTCTAGTCAAGTTTTTGTCCCAAAATATTCAAAAGTTTGTTGTCCTTTGTATAAATTTCGCCGAATTCGTTACTTCGGAAATCTTCATGTTAGAAGCATATTGTGCATTATCATACTCTTTATATAAGTGCTGAAAATTGCGACAACTAAAATGTAACCGTATGGTATGCCTACCTAAAAGTTGAGGCATTGTTATGCCTCGCCATTGACGATTTTGTCTATCTATGTGCAGTCACAGCTAGTATTTCCTTTTGAGAGGTGCTCTTCGTTTTAGCGTCATATTAAGCAAACGTAAAAGCAATCTAGGAGGCTTTTTGTATACAACATAATAATTACAAATACATCTATTTATGTGATTACCGTTTTGTATAATTTTGTTACAATTGACGCTAATGCTGATAAACTAGGAATATACACTAGTATCACCATTCAGATAAATTACAAAATAAAACTGAGTAACCGACGTACTTGAGGATTAAACTGAAGATAAGAAAACTTGAATCCTGTGTATTAGATGTACATGACAGTCCATTAAATTAAGCTTATTCACTTTAGTGATTTAACTCCTGGCCGTTTCACTTTAAATGATGAACATCAATTTTCTCACGCACCATTACATTACATAATATATATGTATAGCTATCATATAGCTACGGTTGGACTTGAGCTTAACATTCAATGCTAAAGGACCAACGTACGTGACATAATATCAAATATAAACAAGCAACCAATCATAATCATGAACTGTTATGAAACTGTATCATATCTTATACTTCTTTGACATAGCCACATGCATAAGAATAGTAAACAACGGATAAGAGCGTGATTACGTATTACATCATCGAGTGTCCTCATTCACAGGACAAGTAGCGCGTGCATGCATATTATAGGTACGTACCTGTGGGTAAAAAGTGTGGCCATTACTTGCAAGAAAAATGTAAAAAAGAAAAAGCGTAAAAAAATTCTTTGGAAGATCCAGATCTTGTTTAGGCGACCGAGAAGAGGGGTCATTGGCTCAAAGGACCTTTCAACGGTGTTAGCAAGCTTAGCAGAAAAATGTGCCAAGTGTGTACTACATAAAGGCATAATACGTTATTCTGCGTTATGAATGAATGGCATTTTAAAAGGCTCCCCTTTTCATTTCGTCAGATGCATCGTAAAGCTCCTCAAAAACGATGGGATGATGGTGAATGGCTTATAAAGCCGTTTGCGTAAATAGGCAGTCTTTCACGAATTTTAACCGACATGAGTTCCATCTCTGCCACTTGTATTATGCTTCACTTTTTTAAACTTTTATAACGAATTTGCAAGTTATCATCAACAATTTCCACCGTAAATTGTGTGAAAAGCAGGACGCGTATAGATGTATTGATAAGAAGTACATGCACGTAAAAGTGTGTATTAAATGTACATACATTGTGGAGAAAGTATTGAAGAGAGAAAGGAGTTTTATGTACAAAAGCCTCGAATAAAAAAGAAGGATCTTCCCTATTATCCTTATTCTTTTCACGGGGACGACCATGAAATTTTTCTTATAGTGTATTCTCAAGATTGAAAGAAAGTCTTTCAAAGCTTGTACATTTGGGAACAGCATGAACCCTTCTTCACTTTTTATACATGCAACAAACTGGGCTACTTTTTATAGATACATTGCATAATATAGATAGTTAAACACCACAGCATTCCATAACCTGCTATTCAGCGTGCACTTCTTGCCATTCCGTTTTTGTGTTATTTTTGGGGCATTAAAATGATCGTAGTCTACATACGTAAGATTTTCTTCATCGTGTTAAGGGTTCTTTTAATTATCTTACCTGGTTAGCAAATAGATGGTCAGATATTGGACGGTCCAGAATAATATGAATGTACGTGAGCATGAAGGTTAGTCGTTTCTGAAACTGTCTGCTATACCCAAGCCTTATTAACTTTTCTTGCGCTTGGAGGGTCCATATGAATGAGTTTTTACCCTCCTCTGCAAATCATATGAATTACAACTGGATGGAAATGCAAATTGCGAAATGAATGTGTAAATATCACGATACCAAAGGAACATTTACTGCAGACCAAATATGATATGACTTTACACTTTTTTTTTCTGGGATTTACAATGTAACACTCATTAATTATTGCAAAAAGCCACTCCGAAAGGGTGAATAGTCCATGATGTAATGGGATTTTTCATAATGACATGATCCTGTGAGATCATTAATGCAGCCAAGTACCTGGCAATACTATTCTTTTCATAGTATCTAAAGCCCTGTTATGCACCGCTAATGCAATTTTCATTTTGATATATAAAATATTCCCACACATGGAGTGAGAAAGGGGAAGATGATCATATGAACCTGTTCTAATGAAAGTATGGAGCATGCGAGCGGGGATGAATGCACATTTTTAGCTATTCCCGTCTTTTCACTGTAACTTATGACAGGACGTGCCTGTGGCTTCCTTCTTCCGTCTTTCTTTTTTGCTTTTTAAATGGAGGAGAAAGTAGCTGGGTTGTAATTAAATAGCCAGAAAAATATTATGGAGGTTAGACCACTGTCATTAATTTCCCCCAAGTGTCAACTTGACTTTTGTTTAGTATGGTTGCATGCTGAGCAGAATGGGAAAGAATCCGCTCGTTTCATCAAGCATTTTCTATACCATGTACATACCTCTGACTCCAAGGCCTTTCACGTTACGCGGAAACCACTGCATGGTTCCTTGAAACATACTTTCTTTCTTGGTTGAATACTTTTCTAAAGGAACCTAATCAAATCCGTTTTACCTTGTGGAACGGACTCACCGTGATCGGTGAGACAAAATGCGACTCATGTGATCATCAAATGCACTAAAGGATTTGCTCATATGTGGGTGTGTATATTGCCTCACATGGATTGAGTCAATATTGGAGCGGGTATCGTATATTTGAGTGTTCTTGGACAGAATAATTAATTAAAGCAGTTCTAAGAATAAGAACTCGGTAGTCGATTTTAACTGACCGATGAGTGAGTGTATCATCATCCGGATACAATCCAGAAAGTTTCCTATTTCCCTAATAAAAATGCTTACGATTAGTGGAATGAATACTTAAAACTATAAAACTTGAGCACATATTTTATTTTTTAAATGGCTACACAACAAATAAAGTTAATTTTAGTAGAAATGTCAGGTGTGGCGGAGTGGTCCAGTGGTAAGATACTCGCCTGGATTGCCTGTCATCGTCGTTTGGTTCGACCCTATATTTGAATGACTTGCCATGAAAGCGAGAGATTCAGGTTCGATTCCTGACTACGTCACAAAATTTTTGTTGTAACTGGTCTCGGTCATTACCAATCTGCTGCATGGGAACAAAATGTAGCAGTCACGATTTTTTTCACTTCATTATTGGGCGAAATCTATGCTTTAAAAATTGCCATTTGCAGCAGTTCCTGTTAGTCAGGTTTAGTTCGTGACAGAACACAGGACATATCACAATGCGATAATAAATGCATAATATGTATATTATATTATGACGATCACCTGAAAAAAAACTAAAGACTGATTAAGCGCATACAAACACATTACAATACAAAATTGAAATCCAATGCAATACAAAATTAGTCGATACGCATTTGGCATTACTTAATCTTTCTGTATAATCTTCAGTTTCACTTGTGTATCAAGTTCGCTATCTTTGCTCTGCTTCACTTTACAAACCCAAAGCTTGCACATTTTGCTCTAGAGTGCCAAAAAACTTCTAAACTTGGAAGTGTTAACCACGTGTAGGGGGCAGTAAGACAATGAGTCATATATCATAGCCGCAGGAGTGCTTCGTTAAGTTCTGTTTCCTTTTTAGTTGGTGAGGAGTCAGTAGAAGTGTGTAATTAAAGTAAAATACGTTCTGGCAATGATTTAAGAGGTTAAAAACCTGTCATACCAGCCTTATTGCAGTTTCATAACATCGAAAACGAGCACTATCAGAAGGGAGGCGGAAACCATCTTTCTCCTAGTTCATGACACTAATTAGGTGTGAGAAGAACTGTAAAATATATGCATGCGTGTGTATGCATATGAAACTTGCTACACAAGGTTATATCCTTTTCTGTAAATGTTGATAAAGAAAAACAAGTGTACTAAAACCACAAAAAAGGATTGCGCATCTTTCATACATAAGATGTATATGGAGTCAAGTCAAGTGTTTGATCATGTTCTATATTTTCTCTAACAAAATGCAGTGTGGGCCTACGATGCTTCGTCTTCATCACCACACCACTGATTCTTAGTTTGGTGTTTCCACACAGTCCGTAGGTCGCAAACCTTTTCCCTGGAAGAACCTCTTACATCACACTCTATACCACTAGAAAGTTAGTTACTAAATAACTAATACAAGCTGAAATTTATAAATTCTAGGCGACTACAGTTGTCTCTACCACGTGCGTCTTATATCCTTTTTCAGCATTTTCTTCTTCCAAGTACACATTTGGTGATTGCAATAATAATAGTCGTTCTTTTTGCTAAGTACATGTGTACATAAATCCTAATAAGTGCCACGGGGTTGTGTGGTGAAAATTTGCTTTTGCTTGCATCTTTGCCAAACAAATATTAAGTTGTGTTGGCCTCTTAACCAGCCTCTCCAAATAGATAACTCCATAACGAATTGGCGAATCTGCAGAGCTTAATGAATTTATACTTTTAGCAGCCTTCATCGTTTTTATGCTTATTATAAGAAGGCAATGCAACAAAGGACGAGTATATAATACTACCAACTTCCATACAGTTTTAAATTTGATTTTCAACAAAGTTTGGGCTTTTAATGTATATACATATGATACATATATATATTAAAGTTATTTCACTGACTGAGATAAAAATTAAAAAAGAACAGGTAGCCTATAATTCATGTTGGATTGAACTTATATTTAAAGAAAAAGTAATGCTGTATTCACTTAAAATATATGATGGTAAACCAAAGCTTGGTATGGCAAAATTTTAAAACAAGCCACCTTTCCTCAGTCCTTTATTACTGATCTAGGACGAATTCAATGGAGCTTTAAAAGTCAAGGGAAAGACGAAGGAATGAGAGAAAGTCCTCAGAGAGCAGAGTTTTGAGATGGAGTTGGATCTCTGAAAGGTACAAGTTGCATAAGAAAAAGTCACAAGAAGTTTGTTCGTTTTCTACTTTTTATTCTTCTATCAACTCCAAAGTAACTTGCTATTTCAGTTCATAACACAAGTCATTGGTCCTCCTTCCTGTTCTATTCAAGTCTCCACTACTTTACAATAGTTTTCACATACGTTTCTCTGAGTTATTTCCATACAAAGCAAGAAAATAGGAGGATCGCCACGAATCGCTCCCAGGGGCGCAGTCTATTGAATAGCTAAGCGAACAGAATTTTCATCGTTCTTCCAATCGTGAAATATATCCAAGGGACCTGTAACTTTGTGTCTGTACTCATTAAATCGACAACTACTTTCAAATAAAAATATATTTTAGATCGCTTTCTTAATGCTTGGCTAAGTAGCTGGATTTAAGTATTAGTGTCAGTATCAACATTCAGGTTACTTACCTGGTATATATAACTGATGTATTTAAAGTCAGCTTTATACTGAATTAGAATGACAGCATTATAGTCATTGTTAGTCCGAGGTGCTCCTTCGTCTGAAGAATTGAAAGGGAACCACGTAGACCTTAACTGTATAGAGACGCTATTACTCTATCAGCTCAACATGCTCTCGTGTACTGAAATGAGTCCGAAAGAATAGGAAATGCGTCTTAGCCTCAAGATGAAGAAATTTCAGTCGAAGAAGCACAAAAAGTCTTAGTAAAAAGTGAACTTTTGGATAAGTAGGAAGAAACGTACTACAACGTACGTACACATACATCTACTTTAGAGTTTAATGTGTCTCGATAAGAGTCATTGTCAAAAAAAAAGTTTGAGCAACAAGATGAGGAAATGAGGACGCAAAGTTAGCATCTACCTTATTGGTTACTTTACAAGAAATCCGTATGTTTTTTATGATGTTCGGAGGTCCACTTTGGTCCTGTAGAAGGAAGCAGAATAAAGTATTTGGAAACGGGACGTTAGCCGGTGAAATTGAAAGTGAAGACAAAGCGAATTGATATTTACGGGATGAGAATCTTATGGTTTGCTTTTATCTTTGAATTCGTAAACTGCTTGGGTTTTACCATTAGAAAACTCATAACGATATATACTTAGCTCTCCCCTTTACGTCTTATCTTTGGAAAAAAGATGTAAGCTGAATATCGTGCATTTATTCTCCATTTTATACTGCATTGGTAAATATTGTATTCGGCTAAACATAAGTTAAAATATTGAGTAGCCCATTATGTAATCTCAATCTTTGTGAATAATGAAGCAGATGCTGAAGTCCATCTGCAAGCTGTCAGCAGTCTTTTTTGGCGTGATATCACATTTGTAAGTGCATTATACGGAGCTATCATTCGCTTCATCTCTCTATTCGTTCCCACCTAAATATAGATTCCAGTGTCATTCAGATGTATTTCATGTCCATTCAACGGCTGAGCTGCGTGAGCGAGTACATTTCATCACGGTTTTACTCTACATTCATACACACATATTATATGCATCCAGCAGGCAAGTAGAAAGCTTTCCAAAAACCAGTTGGATACTAAACATTCCCCAAACTTCCCGAATCTACTTTTTACGACCCCGGCTTCTTTATCTTGTCTTGGTATGTTCGTTGTTCTGTAAAGTAAAAGTTCGAGGCTCAGCAGCGTTCAGGATCTTCATTCTTAAACAGGACGTCATGTTAAGTGGACATGGAAAGACGTTTTGTGATAAGTCCTCTCCCTCTCTCTCCCTTGTACTGTCATTGCAGAGCTTTAACATTACTTTGATTCATGACTTTTCGATTAAAATCTCAACTAATAAAAATGCAGTGCAAGCTCAGACAAGCTAGGAAGTTTGACCATTATATGCTGAATTTGAGTGACAAAAGTATGCATTGAATATCTAAACGCATGCAGCAATGTCAGTTGACATTGACCATTGACTGATGAGCGAGCCGAGTGAGGTTTATAGTTAGGTAATAAATTAAATCTTGCAATGGATCTCCAACGTCAATACTGAGGAACCACAGTAGCTACATCACAGATAATGATGTAGATGCAGTTTATTTTGAAGTTCAGATACTATTTAGCTAACCATTTTCTTGGTATTTTTCTTAGTATCTTAACATGAATTCTTGTATAAGAAATGATAAACCCTTGCCATCGTACATACGGATCCTTACGATGCTACAATGAACATACATAAATGCATGCATCATTGCATTGCATATATAATTTATGATAACCACAGAAGCCCAATTTATATATTGATTCTGGAATCATTTTATTCATACACCACGGGTTTAAAAAAGTATTTTATAGGTTATCTGGTTATCTTATCTCTAAAAATATTATAAATATTTACCTGAGAGTTTGAGTTCAAAACAACTTGGTAAGTTTGAATGCAAATTCTAATTTCATTGAAATTTAAACCCAACGTGTTTGGTTTTTCACATTAAATTTTATTATTGCTTCATTCAAAGAACTGGACCAGATTAAATTGAATAAGCCTAAGACTAATGTTTTAATGGGCCAGATCAGTTTCAAGGAATCTGTACGATAAAACAGAAATTTCATGTTTATATTACGAAATAAGAAAACGAATTCCATGCTAACTGAAGTTTCCAGCCGGATGTGGTGCTCAGGCTATGAAGATGAGTAACTGTTTGGTTTGTGGTTCGCTCGGTGTATAAGGATCCATGACCATTTATGAGGTATAAAAAAGACGCGCTGTTGTTATATTTAGCATTCAATCACAGTTCCTGTATCCTCCGACACAGTTACTTTTTTTTAAATAGTTGGTGCTTTCAAGAAATAAAAATGAGAACTTTGATTTCAATAACGCTACTTCTCGTTGCAGTATACGCTGCCAGCGCTCAACTGGGAACTTGTAAGTGGGGTGGACGAGGTGCTTGCGTGGGGTCATGTAAATTACAAAACTGTGCTACAGGCTACTGTCAAGGTGGAACTTGCCGTTGCTCTCGATGTGGGTCTGGAGCTGGGTGGCCCAACTTACCAGGTAAAATTCCAATTAGACGAGGTAATTGCAAATAAATGCAATCTGTGGGATATTGCTTCATTGGAATATCAAACTTTTATTACATAGCGTTTTGTCTTTTTAGGCAAATGAGACGATCGTCCATTCAATAATCATTTGCATTAGTTCAGCTTAAGTGTCTGAATTTTGGAGGATTAACAAAATGTACCTGACCCGACACGTAAATAAGAGTAGGAAAAATAACTAATTCTTTTTATATATGTGCGGCTAATAATGATGAGTCATGATTAAAGATTAAATAGTATAATATTAATTCATTTGTCATCATGTATTTACGTACATATTTATTTCATGTGAATTGCACACTGACAAAATACACACAGTATATACCCACAACTAAACAATCATATAACTCCGTAATTATAAACTTGGATTTAGGAATATATCTTTCTGTAATGGAATAACTTTCTTTGGATAATACAACAGTTTGAACTTCAAACCTGGGGTCGAAGTTGAGAGGGTGATGGTTGATGGTAGTAAGTAGTTTAATATAAATATCAATCGGTATAATAATAATGTTCGAGATCATGACGGTCAACAGTAGTAGTAGAACAATGTTCATTCGTTGTATTTATGTAAGTTTATACAAAATTCACATTCACTTTTCTTGCACAGTTAGCACAACACATTTGTGGATGAATACCCAGTCAGTTATCTCGACTGGTAATTTTATATTAGTAAAATTCTTACTAAAGAAACCTGAGATGTTCAAAAACTTTTATACATTCATATTTATTACACAGAAGTAGTCAGAGTTAAGATACATATTAGCTTATTCTACTTATTATAGTATAATACTGTTGCACATACACATAAATAAGTATTGAAAAATCTCTTATCGTCAACAATCATTACTGTTGGTAAAAACTTGTATAAACGTTCGAATTTTTGTGTGGACAAAATGGACAATTGTAATTGACTATCATATATATGCATCATTCATATACAAAGTAATTGTTTGAAAACTTTGAGATAATTAGAACCGGAACTAGTTAGTTGGATAGCTAGAGGAATTCTAAAATCTCACACACAACTCTCAGGGACGTTGACGGAGAGTAGTTTCTGCTTAACCTGCTTTGGGTCATAATAAGGATCTGATGGGTGGCGAAGCGTGCCTAAAGTACTAAAATTGTCAAGCTCGTTCATTGGTGTGGCTCCCTGCTGCATTCGGTACTGTTGATAGTTGGTGGGCAGCGTCGATGTTGCATAGCCAGCAGGAACCCTGGCTCCACTCATCATATCACCGGGATCACCATAATACTGATGATGAATTTGTTGCTGCTGATGGTGATGGACGTGTTCGCCAGCAAGTGCATAATGTTGTGCATTGGGTGTTTGGGGATATTGGACTTGTGGATGATGCTCCACTGGATACGATACCTGTGTAATATATAGGCAATTGATAAAAAGGAGAGGATGAGTAAATGACAAATGTTTACGCTGAAAAATAATGGATTAAAAGTTTCAAGATAAATAGGCATACGTTGGGTTGAAGGCAGTAGTTGGCAGAGCCAGCTGGTAACGTAGCAGTCGTGTATCTAGTTACCCTCTCCCCATTCGTTGTACTACTGCTGGACATGACGATGGCTGGTGAAATCGTTGAGTGGTCAGTTCCTCCTGAGATGAGAGAGAGAGAAAAATGTGCAATCATTTCACCAAGTCATGAAAGTCATCCTAACGACTTCGTTTCCCTAACCCTTCGATTTCTAGAATTTGTTCTCGATTTTATGACACTTTCAAATGACCCTTTCTTTACTATCTCTGCCAACCCTTTAAACTCAAATTCAAATGGAAAGCATAACCTGATAGGTTGACAGTCTTGCTCCCGATAGGAGCCCGAAAAAGTTGGCCAACTTGACAAAACAATCCAATACAAAGCAATGATTTGGAAAAGTGATTTCATGAGATATATGCGCTAATTCTCAGGGTACCATGACTGACGGGAAATGGCTAAAACATGAAAATGGGTAAACTTTTGCCACAACAGGGGTATTATAACTGTGGATCAAAGTCTGTGGGATTGACTGTGGCAATATGAGTACCCTTCCAGCAGTCATCCGGGGACAAAACAGCTATAAAACTAAATTGACGCAGTCATACGAGACAGATTGCTTTGTCTTTATCTTCTGACGTTTCCATTTGATGTTGTATATTTGTACCAAACGAAACGCAAACCCGTTGAGAGGCATACACAACACAATCTCAACAAACTGGGGAAAGAATAGCTTTCAAATGTCGAATAAAACATTAAATGATATTGGGAATGTATCCCAATCTCAGCTCAGCATTCCAGTCATTTCATGTCGTTTCGTTTCCTCCAACAATAAATTGGTCGTGTATACTCTTTTTTAGTTTATACCCAAGTTTGAATTTCTTTGAAAATGTATAAACTTGAGCGTTTTTACTTGAAACAATAAACCGACAATCGAGATGTAGCGATGTACCTTTTGCGGATGTAATTTGCGGGTGTCATAAGTGAAATCCTCAATGGTTTCGAATGATATAATCACCCTAGTGTGTCATTTGAAAGTGCATTTTGACCTCGGTTCGAAATTTCCGATTTCAATTTGTAGTGCTCAGCACTGCAGTAGCTTTCAAATGGTATATCATAAGCTATGTTGGTAAATTTAAATACTTATCGTGACCTTTGACCCCGTTGAAAACCTCTGATTTGAATTTGCAATGCATATTCATCATCAGCACAGCAATACCTTTCGAATGATATATCATAAGCTATAATGGTTATTTGGACCATTAATCGTGACCTTTGACCCTGTTCGGAAGTTCTGATTTAAATTTGCGATGCATATTCATCATCAGTAGAGCAATACCTTTCGAATGATGTATCATAAGCTATATGTGACGCTTATCAATTTCGTTGCGCTTATCATTTGACTGTTCCCGTGACCCAGATAACCCATCTTCGAACTCATCCTCCGCTTTGACCTTATCTATCGATTGGTGAAAACAGAATTTCAAAATGTCAAACGGTTCGAAAGTTATCGTGTTGACAGACAGACAGACGACAGACGACAACACACAAAGTCTTCTTAATTACCTAAAGGTACATAATAAGATAACTCGTTCTTCTATTGTTCATCAGATATTAAAAGTTTTTTTTTGTAACTTTATTTTAGTTCATAAAATGTAAAATATTCATGGAAGTATTAATTAAAGTTTTAAAAAAAATACCTATATTGGACGGAATAATATCGGGGTCCTTGTCATCCGAAGATATCCCATCTTTTGCATCCATCTGTCCATCATGAGATTGGAGATTCCCAGTTGAATTTTTATGGGACTCTTCATGAAGTTTCTTGGTTGAAGCTCGTTTCCTGGCTTTGGAACGTAGCTGAAGAACGCGAAATATCATGACTGTGCCCACACACAAAAAAACGGCTGTTCCCCCGATGGCAACAGATAGGGCGAACGAGAACCATGAATACTCCTGAGGCGTGACTGCGGCTGTAAATTCAAACGTAAAGTAATTTTGTAGATCACATAAAAAGAATGTAAGTCTGCAAGATATAGATGGATGCGTGCTTTGAACCTATATACAGTGCAGTAAAAATCGACTTCAAAGAAGGTTCATATAGTAGTAATATAACACATGTTGAATAAGTTTCAAAGACTCCGATTCCAGCTCAGTTGTGGTTCATCAAATTACAAAGTACTGCAAACATTTATAGCTAAACCCGCACCTCCGCCCACCCATTTGGAAAAGGAATTTTCTTTTACACACGAGCATTTCCTTCCAGCAATGGCAATGTGTTCATAATGGATTTGTCATGCTGTACTTGATACATTCATTTAACAAATCGCATAAAAATACGAGTAACATAATATAGCTCACTGTTGCAATAATTATATAAGCATGTATATATTATACTTTTTTCGTGTGCATCTGCTACTTAAAAATGCACTTTAGATCTCTAAAAATGCAACCGAGTTTTTCAATGCAATGTTCTACTAAAGTGCTATAGGCTGAATGACGCTGAGTTAAAACGGCGAGTTTTCGTCGAGAAGCACTAACCTGCCATCTTTTCCGTTTGCTTTGCAACAAGCTCATCAATACGATACGGCTCTGAGCGACCTTTGGCGTTCACCGAGTAGATAAGGGCACGAAATCCAGTTCCGCTGGGTGTTAAATTCCCCAAATGGAAGGATGCCGTGTTGCTGGAGGCATTGTACCGTACTTCTGATGTATCAATCTCGAGAACCTCAAGAACAAAATGCTGTGGGAGTCCTCCATCATGCCCTTCATCGCAACTTAGTTCCACTGACTCTGCTGTTTCGTTGAAGACTGTGCAATTTGTCACAGGGGACGGTTTTTCTGGTAAGATAAAAAATGCATGATCTTATGAAAATCCCTTAATATATATATAGAGATTATGATAATTTATGAGAATAATGACAGTGCTGATATGTTTGAAATCGATTTAGATGCTTTATCTTACTAGTTTGTGTTTCTTTTGACCCCTTTCAAACTCACTGTGCAACTTATATACAGTCATCCATACGACTTTACATGTATTTTTCAACTCTATGTAAAATCCTTTGTGTGTAAAACTACGAGTTGGAGAAAGTATTCTCAACTTATCTCGAGAGCCCTCTCTGCCAAGCAAGTGAAAGCAGGCGGCCCTCTCACAAACCAATTTCTCCAAGTTCACCCGTTTCATGCAAGGGTACATGTAAGTTGCTCCAAAAAACTTTTGCTTACCAGCTGCCACAACTTGAAAGACACAGGACTGAGCAGTCATCTGAGCACCGACGGAGTTAGTTCCCCGGCAGAAGAGAGACCCGTAGTCCAGATTCGAAATCGGGGAATAGTGAAGAATGCTAGTAGCTCCCTTGTTAGAATATCTAGATGGTGGCACCTCCACCATTTGTCCTGATGAGGCTAGATGCCATTTGAAGCTCACTTCTTCCGGATCCGAATCAAGCTCACATTTGATAGTTACATGTTCTCCCTTCGAAACGCCGACAATCACAGGCTTCTCTCGTTTGCAGACTGGGGCATCTATAACAGCGAGAAATGAGATTTAGATCAGTGCTTGTGCTTACACGTCGGTACGGCCTAATTCATTAATGTTCCAGCTGCCGTAATAAATAAATTATAACCCCGGACCAACTTTCACTTTATAGTGAGATACCCCGACATGATTGAAGTCTATATGCTATGAAATTTAATTAAATTAGTTTGGCTTCATTTCAATTAATTTGAAGCTGGTGAAAAGGAGAAGGTAATACATAAAACAGGTACAGGAGGCACTATGACTGTTTAATTGCAGCCAGGATGAAAGTAGCGGGATGTAAAAAGGAAAGTGTACTTAAGTGGAGAAAGAGAGAGAGGGAAAGCGCTAACTGTATAGATTATGAGAATGCGATAGTTCTTCAAATATCCACAACTTGTGACAGCTTAGACATATATCTACAGGCGTGTACACGAAACTTGCCTGCACAACAGTAAAACTGAACCCGTAGTTGTGCACGCGAGAAAAGTTCCGACAAGCGCTTATGTTCCTACACGAGTACAATGACGGTTACCCAAAATGAAAGTGATGTTGGAAAGCGTTAAAATTATGAATTATGCATATCATAACTCAATCCTACTGTGAAGCTACGAGGTTCATATATAGACGCTTGTGATTTGTATCAACATCAACTGATATCAACTGCATCTTCAAATTGAGGAAAACCCAAATGACTCCAGCCTTGGGTTTGAAGATATGAATATTGATATGTGTATTTAAGCTGGTGTGGTGTGGTAGAGATGGATGCATGCAAGCATTTCAAGGCTACTGTGCTATATTATGACGGCTATGATTATTATTACAACCGTCATAATATCATTTCTGGGAGTGGTGGTAGAAGACTTTCCTTTTCTACGTCCACTTTCCGCCTATCTGCCATTACTTTTCCTCAGATTTATGCAACTTTCCTCTCTTTCCCTGTTTCTCTCCTCTCATGTCATTAGCACTGGTGCTCCACACACAATGCCAATTATTATGATTTTGCTCTTACGCTTCGCTCTCTCACGCTCACTCAGATGCAGGCATATCACTCACTCAATTACATCTCTTGTTTTCCTCCTTCTCTCATCCCTTCCCATTTTCTCATGTTCTTAAAACTTGTGTATAGGGATAGTCACAATACAATTTTTTCGTACGCCGAGACGACACTCATCTGGTGCTGGCAGGCAAAGTAGGAAGAAGTAGGAGAAGAGGATGGACAGAATGAAGGGCTCCGTGCTCACTCACGTTAAAGGCTTAATGTAATATTTGGATTTTAGTTAGCTTAGCATATAAATATCCCACTTCCCCGTAGTTCCACTACTACTATGCGGTAGCTTTAGTAGAAATGTAATGGATAACCACCAGACCATATCCTGTAGCAATTAGCTAGCAAAAACTAGGCCTGTTATACCCGAGCTGACGTTAGCCCATTTCATCAACGGCCATGATCGCAGCGGCGAGGTAATCTTGTCAGTGAGTATATATGCTTTGCTACTCAACATCACCGGAATTCATGCTTTCTTGCTGTTATCCACTCAACTCTACGACGATGCGATGCAGTAATGAAATATCTCTCCCGTGCATGCTAACCAACACTTATATAAAATTATTCTGTATTACGTTTTGCCTTGCAGCCTTTTGCAATTAATCTACAAGTAAACAAAAACGATTCACTAACTTCATTTCGCTCAAAACTGTAGGATGCAGATTTCACGAGTGCTTAGGGCGGATTTGAAAGGAAAGTAAACCAAGTATATAAGTACCTTGCTGCAGAATTAGGCAGGGTCCTGGGTTTATTTTACCGCTGAATATATACAAGTGTAGTTTTTATCAACACCATATTATATATAGAAAGTTGAAATTCTATCCGGTCTCACTTCTAAACTTCGACATTTTTATATGAAAAGACAAAAGAGGAAGTTTAAATTTGTATTTAAAATAAATGACCATCATAATCCTAAATTTGAAGTTTTTCTAACTAGTTGATTCATTTAGTCAAGTACAAGTGTAAAAAATGTACGAGCTCGTAAAACTTGAGGGGTTGATCGTGATTGGAATTCAGATCTTGAATGAGTTTCCCTGAGTTTGAGAAAATCAACTTACTTTGAGTTACATGGAAGAGTTGGAGTTGGAACTTCATGGAGATACGGAATAGAATACGTGAAACTTTCACTTACTCATTCATTCTTGTTCAACATCGTTCGTGTGATGAAGTTTGAGGACAACGGGAAAGGCAAATGATGCGTATTTCAACTTGTAACGAAAAATATTCAATCCTAAACCGTTTTTATCATTATCCTTAGTCATTTAGAGTAGAGAAAGTGTGAATTCTACGCATGCATACATATTCCGTTATTACACCCAAGTAAAGAAGAAAAAAGAATATTCTGCCTTTGTACAAAAATTTTACAAGAGCAACTCTAGGCTTTTAATGGGAATATCAAGGAGCCCGTGACAGTGAAAGCATACATAAGTATCTACTAGTAGTGGAAGCGTACAAAATTATCAACTTTGAAGTTTCCTTTTATTCATTAATGAGTCGCAGTACTGAACCAGCAATATATTATGGAGTTCGGTGTAGCTTGTTCATTCCAAATTGAGACTTTTGTTCTTCAGTGTACGCACAAAGGGAAAATAACATTTCAATAATGCAAAGACGGCGGAAATGCTAATTCTCAACCACGAGACTAGAAGTGAAAAATCTTTCTTTGTACTTTGAATAATAACTTGTGCAAACGTCATCTTCAGGATGATGATGATGTGACAGTGTGGAATAACACAATGGAATAGGAAGAAGACAGAGAAATTCATATTAGCCACACAATGATTGTCGGTGTCTCTGAGTTTGCAGGCATATTATTAAAGTATTAATGTATTATGCAGACAAGATAAGTAGAAGTGACTTCAATGATCACAACGATGACTGCTGACATCATCCTAAGGCCCTTGCCCTTCTTCTTTTCTTCTATGGGATTCTCCTTATATTTGAAAACCCAGAGAATATAATATTGATAGAACCCTAAAACCAAAGTCAGTCACCGTCACAGGGTAACATGGTACAACCTTCTTTGTCGGCTAAATAAAAAAAAGCGTGAGTATAAAAGCGACAAAAAGAAAAAAGAGCTCAGCAAAGGAATGTTCACCTACTGCTTTGACACAAAGGGAAACCTGTCCTAATCTAATGCATATGCATGATACAACCTCTCTAATATTGCATAATATTACAAGTAAATTAGCAAGGAAACATTAGCAATCACCAAGTAGTGTACATTTTAGAATACGGTAAATGGTTTTAGTGCTGACTGGGATGAGCATAAAGCAACCATGTTCTTAAAATGACCTATAATGATCAGCCTGCCCTGCCACCACTACTTTTACACCTACAGAGAAATATACCTACCTACAGCATTCGATGCGTACCTATTTCCCAACTCTTTAGAGAATGGGGAACCTGGGAATATTCTAAGAGCCTCTCAACCCACTACGTGAAACCATTACGAAGTTACCTATATCTTTCCCCCACTTATGTACTTCACTCTATACTTTATCTGCCCTTCTCGCTTCGATCTCCTTTCAGACATGTCAAGTGCTTTTCAGAAAGCATTTCCATGACTTGCAGCGGGCTTACTTACTCCGTGCAAAGGACGCGGTAGTCAGCAAAATTATACATGTTATATGGCACAACAAAGTGTTAGATTTAAGAATTTGTCTAATATTTAATTTTTTACAGTTTATGGTTGGGGCAATAAAAATTCCATCTCGCCTGGGGCATTGTGGGCGGATCACAATAATGCGTCTACATTGTGTAAATACTATATACGCATAATTCTGAAACTAAAATGGATGTTTTGCTTTAGAAACAACTGATATTTAATTTATCCACTCTCATTTTAATACTCAGTCTACAATAATTTTTAATACCACTAAATACTTCCAGTTTTGCTGGAAACCAAACATGATGTAAATCATTTAAAATTACATGAAATCGAATAAGCTTACTTAAAGTAACTCTATGAAGCTGAAATGCCTGCAACGTGCAAAACGCCAAAGGACTGAATATGCCTGCCTACATGTAAATAATTCTTATATTTAAGCCGAAAGCCTACAGTCAAAAAAAGGATCTATCTATATATGACGATGTTTATCTGCAATGCAGTGTAGTGAAAGCATGAAAGTGATGATTTTTATCATTATATTAAATCAAAATGACTATCATAATAATCCCGATATGCATAAGGAAACGGAAGGGAAGCCGATATAAAGTTAACCGTTTGGTTTCCTTTAATTTGTTCAATGCAGCTGCGGTAACTTGTAAGCATTGCACACAGTTGATGCTGTTACTGCCTGATAAAGATAAACATAGAAATGCATGGAACGTCCAAGTTAAGGACATTTGCAATGACAGTATCTTTATAGCAACATCAACAATGACGGAAAGAGATTATGGTGCGCAGTATTACTGCCATTCCATTATATAATTGCATACACCCACACCTCATGCAGTTTTTAATATATTCTACACGACAGTTCTATGCACTGTTACTCCAACATTTTCAAACAAGGGAACAGACTTGCCTAATATACATAAAATCACTTGCTATGTAAAGGAAGGAGGTAGCCATTTAACGAAATTAATTGAATGAAATCAAAATCTCCAAAAGGGCTACTGCCGTTTTTCATTTAATAGCCATTTGTATACAACGTAAAGATTGTTATATGATATACTTATGGTAAAGAATTTATTACATGTTCTAAATCCCCATAATATAAAGGCGTAAACCGTAATTATTTGAGAGTTTACTCCCAACACTCCAACATTCTCTCTAAATCCTTTCAAAAGATTTGACTACCTAATGGTTATACGATTATGCACTCTTCAGCTATCCGCCTGCACCACCCCAGCTTTGTACACTGCTCATCTTAAAGTTCACTCTCAGCATCAGAGAAAGTTCAAAAGTGCATATAACACACAAACACAACACCACAATCGCCTTTCGCTACTTGACTGCTATCATGAACAGTGAGTTGACTCCATAGTATTTATAATGTTGACAAAATCCTTGGGCAGTAAAAGTCCATTAGGTATGAAATATAATGTCAGTTGGGTTTCTCCCATCCTCTATCTGCCTTTCGGTTTTGTAGGGTCAGCGAGTACTTTACAACTTCCTCTTTGGGCTGTTTCCTTTTTCTGCCTAGCTCTACTCTGCCGGAGATATGCTTGCTGCTACACCGTCTTTGTTGCTACATAGGCTTTGTTATGAGTATGGCCATAAACAGTTAGTTTTGGATAGCACGACCGCTGAGTATGTTATAGCATCTTTAACCTTTACTTCCGTTAGAACGGCCTTTCACCCACTTTCACCAAACGACCATAAAAACATCCTCGCTGCTGTGTTTGCCTACACAAAACTAACACTTATATAAATAAATATAATGTGACGCGTCCCAAAGTAAATGTGTGCTATATGCCTACACTAAACATTCACATTTTTCATATTCATTTAATCGTAATTATGATTCACCGAGAGCAGGCGGGATGTAGAAAGTAGGGAAGAATATATTGCTCAGCAATAATGCTGCTCCAAACCCATTTTTCTCATGCATGATTTTGGGTCAGCAATTTCTTAGCAGTGTTTCAAATGAGCCGAAAAGTCCCACTTCGCGTGTAATATGTATTTGTTTACTTACATCAAACATACATCGTCATATATACTACATTGTACCCTTTGGTTACATGACATAAATCAAGGATAACTGCTGTTCTTCCGAATCTTAACAAGTCTACATTAACGTAACGTGGTCGGAGAAGTACCAGTATACCTATGTAAGTACGACGCTTAGTACAGCACTGAATTTGATGACATGCATCATATAGAAACTGGAACAACCGTTTTACTATGTAGTTTAAGATAATGTTTATGACTGCCTTGTTATAACTTAAAATGAATGCCAAGCTCTAGGAAATGTAGATCGAAAAGCCATTTTCCTCCCGAAAATCATTCTTCCACATCCAAGAAACAGAATTGGTTTTCCTTGATGCAACAATAACCAAGATATAAATTTTCACATGCAATAATAAAAAATATCGCAAAATTCCATCGACCTTTTTACTTCCCCACTATTTCATCTGGGATCGAGCGGCGGCGAGTGGCTTATTATGTATCATGTATAAGAGAATGATGAGAGAATGAATTCGGATGATGAAACCCACTTAAAATCCAGTACGTTTTAAGTTGAACCTTAATGCTAATTGAAAAGATGGTTTATGGTGCTTTCGACAATATGAAGGGGTCCATAAAAAACCAATCTCTTTCATTGAATCCAGAATGTTTCACAACCGACACGTTATACATATATACTGCCAAAAAAGCAACAACTTATGTGTGTATATAAATACATTCAGTTGTAAACGCAAAATTTCTATCTAAACGCGATACACGTTTTATTTCAACAGTAAAAACGGTACAGCACATGTTTTTGGTAAAAGCATCAGAGTGCGATACTAAATTCTTTTGTCATAATTGCTGTTTCAGCGAAAAGGTATGTTTCAAAACAAACTCATATTAAGGTCAATAGTGAACCCAAGTTTTCCTCTTATATGCAAAAACAAAGGGAAAAAATTAATCGAGACATTGTTACTCCTTTTATCATGATGCTGAAAATTACACGTGGATATAAAAATTCATTTATACAAAAAAGAATCGCAACATGAGCATGAAAAAGGGGCTTGAGAACAAAGCAGTTTCCCTTCCCCTCGACATGATTGCCGAAAACATCCATGACGTTCCAAACTTGGATTTCTTCACAAAGCGCACAATAGTTGTATACATAATTGTATCCTACTCACAATATGCTGCCGTAAAAATGAGCGAGTGCCAAAAAGCTTCCTACTAATACTACTACCTCCAGAGAGCGATAACGGTTGTAGGGTACGAGTGTGTAATCCAAAAAGAAACGATAAGAAAGCATATTACGCGTTTATAGAAGAAATGCTGACAATGTAAATTTATTACGTCCGTTATTTTTATAAAACAGCTACGTTTCAGGCTGTCGATTCTCCCTTCAATATTAGCAAAAGAGTTAAAGCCATTAAGAGGAAAGTGCTACTTTCACTTTTTTCTT
Organism: Orchesella cincta; assembly: GCA_001718145.1. Taxonomy (NCBI): domain Eukaryota; kingdom Metazoa; phylum Arthropoda; class Collembola; order Entomobryomorpha; family Orchesellidae; genus Orchesella; species Orchesella cincta. Next base: position 34,197 of record LJIJ01000292.1, on the reverse strand, counting down.
TTTGTCAACTGTACTCGCTCTTAAGATTCAAGTGCGTACGTTATACGAATAAGGGTAAATTGCAACACATAAATAACGTTTAGTACTCTTCCCACATAAGATAAAAGCACAGATAGTAATATTATGCTAAAAGTGGAAATACCTATGAGTTGAAGGGTCTTTGAGAGAGTACTACTAGAACTCTTAGGGTAGGTATTTCGAAGAGGTGTATTGCACATACCTGAGCTACACGATGATTATCATTATACAAAGTTTCAAAGCTTTCATGTGTGGTAGTATCAATTTCGTCAACACTTTCCTCATCTTCATGGCTCTCGACACAGAGCGTAATGAAAGCTAGACAAATAACGCCCTCTTATCTATTTTCTATCTTGTAGTATGCAATTATGTTGCGGTTTTGACTCAACAATGGGTTGAGAGAGGAGCATCATAAAGTAAAATTTTTGATTAAAGGAATACCATGCTCCTAATGGCTTTTAACCAACCAAGAAATCCACTTAGCCAACTTTGTATGATCTTTTGTTTCTTATGATACTCATACCTCAGTAAACACAGGTAGACTATATAGGTTAGTGCTCCTTGCTAAAGGTCTAGCCAATTTTTGAATTGTAATTACTACCACCCCAAACTATTATAGCTATACTCTAGCATGAGCATTAGAGTGAGAGCAGCGTGTCTGTGCTTTATATGAAATTCCAAGAAACAATGAAACTGCCTTTGATATTATTACTAAAGTATTCAAAACATGCTCTCTAGTTCAATCTTCTGAAGAGCACATAAAACATTAAGACGCATTATGTTTTTGGTCAAAGAATTTTGACTTTGTTTACGCTATGATTAAAGAACAAATGCTTCTTGATAATAAATTTTCCACGTAAATAAAATCTGCAAACAGGCATTTAGTTGAATATTGACAAACTCAAGGTCAAATAATTATTCAATTTAAATAAATACGACGTAAGAAAGGTAGCGTCTTTACAAGCAAACAATCAATTTCTTAACCCCATTGAAAAAACAATACAAACCAAGTTTATTCACGAGCAGACCCATAATTTATTTTGTAAATTTCAGGGTTTCTTATAATAAGCACGCGCGACAATGGTTGTTGAGTTAATAACTACTTACCAGTGCAATATTATTAATACCAAGTGTAATAACCATTTAGACTAATTGCATTTGTCAGCCATCATCAGATTACCATTCACTTTAGAATAAACATGTTGGAGTTGTTGAGCCAAAATGAATAAAGTGCAAGTAAACAAAAAGATGTAATCATACTTCTAAAATACCGACCTATTATAACCTATGGACTTTGCTTAAGAAGACGTCACCATTGTATAAAAGCTCTTGTGAATACAGGGAAACCCAGTCAATTTGTTTTTCTTAACTTTTTGAAATCCTTTTTGGCCACTAAAATTTACTATTGCTTTCCACTTTTGCCATTGTGTTTGTTTCCATTCAGTATCCCATTTGGTATTGTGAAATCGGTTCCTTTTGTTCTTTTCTTTTTGAAAACATTATTTGTGTGGAAAGTCCACGGTCCACACACACACAAGACTTCAACTACTGTAACATGCTTATTATCTCCATTGTTTTCACTTAGGAACTTTTCAACCCTAGCATTATATAGAGACAGACATGAACGGGAGTCTTTGAGCTGGCCATTTCATACTTTTAGCGTAAACCATACATTTTGGCCTTCATGACTATGACTTGCCATAGAATTTATTCGTAATTTCGGCCGTCTTTGACTTTTCTTCAAGCATGTGGCAAAGAGAGAAAGGGAGAGAAGATTTCTATAGGTTTCGCCTTAAATGGTAACAACAGATTACATGGTTTATGGTTCATACCACGCCATTGTTATGCTGCTGACTTTGTGGCTGCGTGCATCTGCCGCATAGATTTTGTGGTTTTGGTACTCCAACAAAATCCATGCTTGCTAAGCTATTTAATGTCATAATATGCAGTAATAATAGATTTAGAAAGGCATAAAAACATGCAACCACACACTCTCCTTGTAACTTTCACCGCTTAAATAATCTTAAAGATGCTAATACGAGAAGAAAGTTGCTAAAAAGTTCAATGGTCGTTACCAACTGCTTTCTGAGTAGAAACGCAAAGCAGATTGCTTGTTGAAGAGTGTAAAAGAATGAGCATGCGGATCTAGATTGGGAAATAATATTACATGGAAAGTATAAATGTGACTTACATTTGACCCGGAGAGGGAAGACGTTGCTCACAGTGGTGCCAACGGAATTGGAAGCGACGCATGTGTAATTGCCAGCTGACCTCCGGGTAACCAACTGGAGGACCAAACTTTGGTTGCTGAGGATTATCCAGCCGTAACATTATGCTGAAGTAGACGATTCTACAGGGTGTAAAAAGCAAAAAGTACAAATAAATGATTAAGTTTGAGAAACAATTGGTTCATTCTGTTGACATTCTTCGTTTGGGGTACTTGCTCTTATTATGAATTACGCATTATATACTTCCACCACAACCAGACCCGACTAAAACTTTCTCTGGTTTTGGCTAGCTGAGCTAAGATTCGATTTACGCATATCTAAAACTTTATAATATGCAGTATACGCGTTATATTATGGTATTTGGCATGCATTGCGTATATTCTAGTAAAACTTGATATCTTTGCAGAATCCAACGCACAGGAAGGAGGTTATTATTATTACCACCACCATCTGATATGTTAACGCACTGTAAGTTCTTCGCCAAAAATGGTCCGCAGATGCGACATCAACAGTTTTAGTTCTTGTCCTTACCATTGGATTTTGCCAAAAAATATTTTTCTTACTACCTAAATTCTCCCTTATTAGAGAATTATATCCTTATAATGTTTTCTCAAGTTTAAATCACATTTAGGTTTTTAAAAAATTTTACTGCAATTTAAAAAAATGCCTACAAGGAACGGCTTAAAATTATGTTGTTATAAAGTCTATACTTCAATATGAATATAATGTGCTGTCATCGATGCTAGTAACCTTGATGTGTCTTCGCTCTGATCCATAATTAACAGTAGAAAAGCGTTGTGCTTATCATTTAATTAGGTTTGATGTTAGGTACACCTCATTTCTACTACGTCGCAAGCTCGCAAGTCGTAAAATCACACGTAGTGTCCTTATGCATACAAAAACACTTGACAGGGTTTTCTAAAACTGCATGTTCACTAGCATAATCGTATTATCATGGTTTTACAGGCGTAGAAAAACAAAAGGCGACTAACTTACATTAATGTGTATCATGTCCCAGTCGATAAACATTTAAGCTTAGTACATAAAAAATGTATTGAATTAAGCTATAGCTTTTTAAAACTCTTCTATTCTCCTCAAAGCCATAGCCACACGGTTTGGTTGTGTTGTGACCATGCGTTTCAATCAATGATCATGCATATATTCCGCAGTCAATCTCCAGATTTTCTGGTAACGGTTTGCGGTTTCTTGCAGAAACTCTATTCATATATATACGTGAAACCTATTGCCCGGGAATCGAATGGCAATTGCCATTACTGTCTGGTACAACTTGATGATTATGTAATGTAAAGAATTAAAAATTACAAGGTCACTTCTATCTTTCATGTAAACTTGTACAATTAATTAATCAAAAGTTAAGAATGTTATCACTATTTAAATAACGTATCGAGGCTACCTACATATAGGCCGTGTTGTCTTTTCAGGCACGCAACCACCGAAAAATGTATTAGACACAAACTAAACTTTTCAATTACAACCATTTTCAAACAGGCGAAGGGAATACTTAATCCACAAAATAGGGCATACAAACTCATGTTTTCAATTCAATTGATAATTCAACATACATTGAGCATCCAGTCCAGCTTGTGATGGGGTGGGTTAGATTTGAGGTGACATTCAAAGTAAACATCGTCCCCCTCTTTGATCTCATCCTCCTGTAATGCTGACCCAAGTTTGAGGACGGCTGCTGGTGGATCTAAAAATAAAGGCAAAACCATATAAAGACCTATTGTATCAGATTGTATTACCTACAAAGCATTTAATTTGGAGTCGGATCATTAGTCTCAAAGTTTTTGCCTACTCAGTCCCATCCCCCAATCTCGACAGTTGTATAGTTTTTCTATGGATCATATTTCATGTATCAGTTTTCATTTATACGTCTTCTCTGAACCATGCAGCCTAATATTTTGAAAGGGAGCGTTGTTCGTGAATGGCAGAGAAAGTACAGAAAAAATGAATGGTGTTACATTTTTTACCACTGACAATATTACAGTGTTCGCATTACATACATGTGTCCATGTGTCCTTAGCCAAATTGCATTACTTCCTTGACAAATTACGCTACATATTGTTCACTTTTCCTAGACATTGTATATACTCTGCCTACTCTCTTTGTACGTCAAAGCATTACGAATACTTTGCAGCATTTATTTCGGATTGTGGATTCTCCTCCAAAAAAATCCCCCTTCTTTTTTTTGTATTTTACACACAATAAGCGAGAAAAGAGCGTATAAATCATGACCATTCTTCTTTTCTTTCCACCTTTTGGTTTTCCACTTTAGCAATGCCCTAAAATACTTTTGGCTTTCTACCGCCACGCTAGAGTACTAATACTGGTAGCAGTTGTGAAGAAAGTGCTAAATCTTTTGCAGTTATATGTGTGGTAAAAGATTGTAACAGAGAACTCTCAAGAATAAATGGAAGAAAAATGATTTTTATCTTCCCCTTACTACTTCAAGTCTGTCTGATTGTCTAAAGAGTTATGGACGCGCGCTCTGGAAGTAAATACTGGTAAAAGAGAGGATCGAAAACCGAAGCATAGATATAGGTACATACTTATACTTTCTTTGGTTTTTTTATCTTATTTCAAAAACTGCGTGGAAGTAAAAAGAATTACATCTTTTCTTGTTGTCCCATTCTTTAAAAGTCAACGTTATTCTTCAGGCGTGACAATGCGGGTCAGGAGAAGTCAATCCCGTTATTTTATTGGGAACATGACAACTCCTTTCATTTCAGGAAAAGTATGGCAGTCATGAAACTGAAACGGGCCATATTATAAAAAGACAAAAAGATTCCATGGAATAAATGCCGTCATGGGATTTGGATGTATGTAACTTTCACTACGCATGGAAGAAAATGTAAATTACGGTTGTGATTTATTTAACACATAGACGATGACGATGAGTCACACAGCTACATTTCACATTTGAGGTCGAAGTAATTATCTTGTCAATTTTGTAAGCCCAAAAATAAACGTTGAAGAAACCCCAGGCGGGAGAAAGTAAGCAATAAAATATACATACCCCACCACTACATTTATCTTTTTCATCATTATAGCAAAAGGTACATTTACTGTAATTGTACTTCAGCAGTGTAAGGAAAAATCACGTCGAGTCATCATACTGAACAAACTAAAGTAGTTGAAAAAACTCTAGATATTTCAAAAAGATAAGAACAAGTAAAGTTTTTTTTGTAACGAAATGAGATTACTATATAAAATTTGGTGTAGGAGTCGTTGCGCACGTTTACTTGTTGGGGGAGACGTTTTGACAGCTGGATAAAATATTGACAGATACTATACTTTGCGAAGCCAAAAGTGGGTCTTTGTAATTTTTTGCCCATCTAATCATTTATTTCTTACTATACTTACAGCAAGTTCTTTTGTGCGAACCGCACATATTATTTTCATCGTTCAGACTTTTGACGCATTATTTTGTACCATGATATGATAAGTGCTTCGAACTAAATTCATAATAGAATATAAGCAACTATAGTTGATCTAATCTTATTCATTAATTATGCACAATCTTTCGAAATCTTTGAAAATATACACACATGATGGTCGGTAATGTTGGACACAAAACAAATCCAATTTTCTTCTTAAATGATGCGCAACATTTGGAATGTTACAGAAAGAGAAGCAAGTATGTATGAAACATGTATGTATGTAAGTATCGAGAAGCATGCCCAATCTTTCCTGCGTACCAAACCAAGGATAGTTTCAAGCGGTGCAAAATTGGAAAATTTATCTTATTTTCTTTCACATGGTGAGACAGGTGAGAAGATTGATATACATAGATATCTACTACATATTCCTCGCTCGCACATTCATTTTTAAAATATCCAGTTTGTACATTGTAGCTGTTGAAAATCATGTGAATGTAGCAGTGATTCACATATTTTACCACAAAAACGAAAACTGCTTCGTGTCTAGAGTACGTACATGGTGAGAAATCAAGTAAGGTGGCAGGTAGGTATGAAAGGTAGGTTGTTGATGCCCGAAAGTGAGAAAAAATCTTACAGACGACATGTAGAATCCGAGAGTCTTCAACGATGCTTCTTGGCACCCACGGATTTTCTGCTTTGCAAGTAATTTTTTGCCCGTCATCATCGATGGTTGGGACGAGTCCTACGGTACTTCGTGTAACATTTTCTCCTTCTTCAGTCTCAAGACCTCTGTGTGTTGGCAGCTCGTCATCCTTCTGCACGGCATATGTCAGAAAAAGAAACAAGAAATCTCAATATCACACCATATTACAAAGCCTTTCTTTACACACAAACAAAACATTGCATGCACAAAGAGTTGCTACTCATTGCTAAATGTATATACGATATACCACTTCTCCAAACAATGTTCACCTTTGCATGTATTTCATTTTGTTACAAAGTTTTTAAGTAAGCACATTAAAAGAGTTCATCAGTTCATTTCATTAGAGACAGAAGCAGTACACAACAAGCTATTCAGGTTGTACATTATTCCAAATATATATGTTCAGCAAAAGACCCCTCTTGAATATAAAGACAATGTACAAAGGCAACAGCTACTAGAACCGAAAGTGAGTGATGAGGCAAAGATAATGAAAGAACGGTGAAAGCGATCTCTTATTTTATTACGACCTTAAAACCCCCATGTCAGGTCACTCCCTTCTCCTTGTTCTCCCTGCCACGCCTGATAAAGAGACGAATGTGTTACACTACATTATAGTGGGTTCCTTCTGACATATTGCTTGCCCGTTATAGTCTAAACCAGGAATTGAATCGGTAAATTAAGCTAAACCTAACCAAAACCGAGGCATTGTGTCTAGTGCCTATAACACGGCAATGAAGTTAAGTCAGAAACCTTACAAACCAAGAAGAAATTCGTCTTGTAGATGTAGTCTACATCATGTAGAGCATATGAAAACATAAAAGTAGTCCCTATACGCACTGCTTGTTTTGTAGTATTGTAGGCTCTGAGCAGAAATAATGGATAATGCATGCATGCATTCATGTGGTTTTCACTTGGCTTTCTCTACCATGCCTCCCATATCGCTATTGTTATTGTTGTTTGAACGCTCACCTGCTCACTTTCAAGTGACATAACGCGTCCTGCCACAAAAGCTTTTCGGGCTAGAAAATACATATATGGATGAAATGAATGTAATGTGGCATGTTAAAATCTAATGGAGACATAACTTCCCCTTCGTAATGATTTATCGTTGCTGTCAAATTATTCTGCCAGTTTGGTTCACACAAAAGGAAACCTTTACTGCCTTCATGTACTGCATATAATATACGTTATCAAATGAATTATAACTACAATTGGTTTTTGCATTCATTTAACATGCATAACAAGTTACAACTTTTTATAACATGGACATTGTTTGTAAAGTTTTAGCACTTCATGTAGATTGAATGAATGATGGAAGCAAATTCATTACAAATATTGTGGTACAATGTTGTCGTAAATCAAGAATCAAGACGTCGTGTAGCTTCGAGCGACTCCTAAGATTAAACAGTGGGTCGTGAGTTGTCATTTTTAATTACCTGCTTGCCAAAGTTTTTGCATCGCGTAGTTGTTTCGCAATGAAATTCAAGATTTACTGCGAAATGATGGCTATGACAGCTAATAATAAACTCTCCATAATTCTTTAGAATGTTGGCAGTTTGAATTATCAATGGTACCTTGAGGTTATTAGAATTCGACAGGTCAACTCCCAAAGATCCTAACACGAACAGTAGGGGCTGTTCCGTATTACATGTTTTTTTCTTCATTTTTGTTTGGCATTCTTTCGCACACCCTTTTGCACGTAGTGCATGATATTTCTGTTTATCCTCTCAAGTAAGAACTAAAAATGAGACAATTCAATCCAACTGGGTCTTGTAGCTTTCTCTCGTTTTCCTTGTTATTTTCGCTAATACCTATATGGTCTGGTCTCTCCAGTACAATTCATGAACATATATTTCACAGAGGCACAAGCAGAAACTGTGTCAAATCTTTCATTTTTTTGCTGATTTTTCGAGATACAATTATCCGTAACAAGGACAAGGGATCGGAAAGCGTGAGGATACCACAGAGCCATAACAGTCATCCAACAACACATACCGCTTCCGCGCTTTTTCTTTGGCAAGAAAATTGAACAGTTACTCGGGGAATATTTGTTTACAATAGAGCTGCCCATAAATACCTACATTCCATGTGCAAACTTCTTATTTTAGCAAACATGAAGTAAAAAATGGCTCAAGTCCTTGCAAAGTATTACCAGCCCATTGAATACGTACTGTACACACTAGCACGTAACTTGCTGCTAAAATATGTAGGGTATATATTAAGGGAAAACAGTAACAGCAGTCAGCAGCAGTGTGCTTGTTTAGTACATGACTTACATTTTGTTTAAGGAGAAATAACACCAAGCAAAAAAAATCTATTTGGGGTAGCAAACGAGCTCAACCAAGAAAGACTGACAGAGGAGCTGAAACAACTCTGCTGAAAGATTTTTTTATTCTTATAAATACTGCTGCGAAGTAAGAACTCTTGAAAGGTAGAAAATGGTACATTTCAACTTCACATTCGCAATTTATACTTTGTGTGTGATATTGCTAAGTAAGCCTTGACGAGAGGTATATTATTATTGTAGATTTTGCAGCTTGTACTCTCTACGTGCTTAGCTTTGCCATAACTCAAAAGATATATAACATTTTGCTTTCTTTTCTTTCTCTTCACTTCATACAACATAAAAATAGCTTATAGATGCTTACTTCTATGAGTAAAAAATACAGAGAGACATTATAAGGAGAACTAAAAAACGGAGAAAAATAGGACGGGGAAGATGAGAAATAAAATGCATTACCAAAAAGTCCACGTCGGTGAGCTGACTGCTGCCCATCCACCACGAAATCGATACCTTAGGTCGTGAGCCCGTCACAATACATTCAATCTGGTGCCGTTGATTTGCCACCAACCGGTCTCGCGGCGTGATCCGTGCTGACAAGGGACTCACTGAATACAGATACAAACATATGGAATTTTACTCGGCATATGTACAATAATTGAAGCGTCCTGCACTCTTTCTTTGGAAATTATATGGGGCGACCTTGTATAATATCGTCGTGATACATAATAACACAAGCGGAGGCTTTGGTGTTGGTCAGATACATAAATAAAGGAAGATAAGAGATATAAACGCTGCAGAAGTTGTAATAATAATAATAAAATCTCTCTGCGTCGGAAACCTACTGACTAAAAAATGTAGGGGAATAAGACGACAGAGGAGTTGCTTTTGGCTCCATTCTGCAATCACAGATATATTGTTATTCTTCTATCATCGTCACGGGTGTCGCCATTCTCTCTGACATCAGCTGGATACAGAGTAGAGTTTGAGAAAGAGGAAACCTTCCACTCCTCAAATAAAGGGGGAATAGCTATTTTCGTTGGTTCTTATGTGATCATATTACCGAAAAAATGAGGCTGTAGCAGTACAAACGCATTTAATGGAACATCCTGTAATGAGCTAAAGTGAAGAATAAGCTCGTCTCTGACCTCCGGAAATGAAGAGCGGACCTATTTTCATTCGAAATGAAGGTACGAACCATACTGAGAGAAGATGGGCAACAATTTTCTGCTGAACATGATTGTCGCTCTTCCTCTTTCTCAATTACGCGTTGATAAGATAGGTACATAAATGGATCAAGCTACAGTTATATATGAAATTCTGTTTTGTAATATCAATTTGTTTATCTATCTACATCCTTGGTAGATATAGCTTGCTTATACGAATTACGTCGTAAACCGTGTCCCAAAAACAATGAGAAAACGAACGGTGCATTAATAAGACTTTTTTATTCAGTACTGTATTCATTTGAAAGTAAGTTTTAGCCTTGTGTTCTCAGTTCTCCTTTATCTGTCCTTGACATTTCATCATCAACTGTTTATGATCGCCTTTTTTGTAGTCAGATGGTGATCATATCATGATTCTATGATAAGGATTCTAAGATTAAGAAAAATCATGCGCTGAACTAACAAAAGCGTTTACGTATGTACACTCAAAGTGTTTTTCCCTAAACAATTCTCGTCGAATGGCTTTGGCTGGATTATCACAAGACGGAATATATAGAAGTAAAAAGTACTTGTATAAAGTATTCCTCATTGCAGTGTCAAGAGTGCACGTATGTATAGTTTATATAGGTCAAGTCAATGTTTTCTTCTAAATTTAATGGGAACTGTACAATAAACCACGTAAAACAACTTCGTTCTCCACCACAGTGGAAGTTTTTTTTAAATTGTGCAGGACGTTTTAAATGTTCGCTTCATCTTAAACTCCGTAAGGGGACCACGAGTTTTTGCAGACCATATAAAGTATGAAAGAGTTAACAAGCTCACGTACGGTAAAGGCTCAGCCGCAAACTTTCGCTCAGTGGTTCTGTCAAATTAGAGTTGAAAGTGAAGCATGTCAAATTAGCTCCATGATGTTCTCTCCGTAGTTGAACCAGTTTCAATTTTTTGGCTAGGACACCATTCTGTCGTAGAACGGGCTCCTTTGATGACACAAGCTCGTCTCCCATTCGCCATTCGATATGTGGTGGAGGCTTTCCTGTGGTGAAGACAAGAAAACGACAAACATAAATTGTTTGAAAACATCAAGACATCAGAACAAGTTGCACTCACAATGCAAAACTTTGCAGGGTTATAAAATAAGCATTATTATATAATAAATATGAGCTATATAGTAAGCAATGCAGCTTGCAACTTAAGAAACTTGCAAATAAAATGTGGAACTAAAAAACCAAGTATCACTGCAAAAAAAAAGTATTGATTCGGGCATAGCAATAATTTATGAGATGACAAGCTCATCATTTCTACTCTTTAAACATTATTCGCCATCTCATTGCAAATAAATTTTCTCCTTTTCCTTAAACAAAGACGGAAGCTCTTCCAGAATGTTGCAGACTGGATTTTCACAAGAAACATTAAGTATCAGAGAGAGAGCCGACAAACCAATGCTTTGCTAAGAAAACATGATCATGTGTCTCAGTATCCTGATGGAGCACAGGATGCAGCATTACATCATCAATAGCAAGAGAGTACTTTAATGGAACGGGAACAGCAACTCGAAATCTCAAGGGTATTTCAATTTCAACATCATGTACAACGACGACTGCCTCTACACAGCCATAATATTAGAACAAAAGTGATGCAGAGGACAGGGAAATGGCAAACTCCTTCGAACATCACTGACAAAATAAAGTAAGAGCGGCGGCGACTCAACAGCTTTTTATTTCCACCCTTGATACACATCTTAACATTATATTGCTTCAAGTCAGTTCCTGTAAGCATGTACTAAACTAAACTGCCTGTTTGCGTTGGTTTTTTGATAGTTATTACATGGGATACCTACAAAAAACACTTTATACAAATCATGAGCACTTCAACATTTCATGAGGAATTTCATAAAATAAGTTAGACGTGCCGGTATTTCCTTTTCTTTCGTTCAATGCGGTTTTCTCTTGCAGGATGTGAGGAGCTAGAATAATGTTGAGAAATATTGTGTGTATTATACAATATATTCCATTACTTTCATGCATAATTCATGCATCCTCACATGTTCCTTTGTGGTTTTCTTCCACAGTTTCTACTATATTATGCGTACGTATAAGAATGGAGGAGGAGAAGGACAAGAAAAACTTTTAAAAAGTTTATTTTTTATATTTCCATATCCGCCTTACTACCTATTTTATGTGTTAATCCATACGTACGCACAAAAATAAGTTGCCTCAAGATGAATCACTCTTCCATACTGTACCAAAATTGAAAATAAAATGTGCAATTTTTGCGTGATATTAAGTTTCTCATTGTGAGTGCTTATCTATGAAAACAAAGTTGACGTTTATACAGTAGCAATGCGTTTTCATTCATGAGACCAGTAGTCGCGCCGACAATAATGGAACACTTGCGTCATAGATGGTGTCGTTCTCCCAGTTCCAACCTACATACTGGCTTAATTTAAATATTTTTGTCTATCATGTCGCATGAGAATCAATGTCTCTGCTTTCATCTTCAATTTAGCTTTCATCCATTTGTAAATTAGATACATTTTGTCATTTTATGAGCTATTTTTGTGGTTTCGTGAAACTGACGGGGTACGTCAATAGTCTCGTGGTTTGGACGAGATGGCTTACTAAAAAAAGCCAATAAAATCTATATGAATGTGAGTAGGCCAACTCTTTGCGATATTTGAGAGAAAATACATCAGTCAAACTAGTGAACTGTGCAAATAAGACATTGTGACTCCAGACTTGCCAGTTGGCAAAGAGTGAAGTAACGACTACTATCAACATCAACCATACTCTCTTTCTTTCTTTCGTTTCCCTTCAGCAATTCTCCGCTTCCAATAGGATGAGGAAAGGCATGGGCTCGTAATCTTCATTCGTCATCCTTCCTGTGATCACACAGCAAACGTTCTATTCTATTGGTCGTATCCACAACAGTCATTTCATATAACTGCCACAAATCTCAGACGAGAAAGTAAGTAGGAGTAGGGCAATCTTAAGAAGGTCCGCTTGTGTTAGTTGTGTGTCGTTTCTTCCTCATCCAATTCTTTTTTATTCAGCGCTTCTCATCCCAACTCATCTCCGCCATATATTGTAATAGAGACACTTATACAGATGTTCATAGAAAAATATCAATCTTCATTCAAAGCTTGTCCTTTGACTCGACAAGTTTTGTTTGAGTGTCAAATAAAAGCTTTCCGGTTTCTGCCACTTCGACACTTATTAAAATGCCTAACTCGTCCTCATTCTCACAGCGTACTGTATAAATCTTTTTGCTTAGTCTCTATCCTTCACGCTTCCACACAGTTCACTCTGTTGGCTTACTTTTTTACTGACTTTCTCTCGCCTTGCCGGCTGCCAACTCACTTTTCTCGTTTCAGTGTGCAATATTATTGCGCAAAAAATGTAGATGAGCTTCTATTATTATTATAATGTATATCAAGGGGAGCAAAGCTAGTACATGCATGTAGATTCTTTAGTCGCTTGCTATATAAATATTTAATATTTATCTATACCTACTCATATTTTCTATTTTTTTTTGCAAACGTATAAAAAAGTATCCTGGTGAGCTGTAAAAGAAACCTGCTGGGTAGATTTATAATAGATGGTGAATATAAATGTACAAACATGCAAAGTACCTACATTAGCTCCACGGCTTCCTCACTCAGAAAACATTCACAAGGATATTAAAAATTCACACTCACTCCATGAAGCCCACGCATGCTACACGCAATTTGCATAAGGAAGAAAAAATTGCGCTTTTTTCTTGCAAATTTGTATTTTCTATTTACTCTTCAGTAGGTGAGCACAAATAATAGTGTTCATTTGAGAGTAATAATGTTTCAAAAGAAGAAGGGAAAAGATGAAAATGGAGCATGAAAGTAGGAATACACACAATACCGCACGGTGGAATGTGCAAACAGCATGTACTTTTCTTGCAAAGCAAAAGTAGTTGCTTACATTTGTGAGGAAATAATTTTAAATTATATGTACGTACTTCTGCATTCACGGTAAATAAAGCATGTTTAACTCCTCTATCTCTTGCATAAATATTTTACTCTCTTTCGCTCTGATGCTTTAAACCGGAGAGACACATTGCTTAAAATTACATCAAAGTATCAAAATGAAGCTGATTTGATGCATAAGAGAGTACGCACTCACAAGTGTGTGTGCAAGAAATACATTGGTGGCATTACCATCCTGACAAATGATTCGGTAAAGGGTAAAGTGAAATAGAGCAGACGGAGAAAAGACTTTCTCAATTCAATCCACTTTTCAAGCAAAATTACGTAACTTTCTCTTCTTTTTATCTCATCTATCACATCACATACTTGCCTCAATGGAATGTTAATGTTCTTCATTGAAAATTGTATTCAATTCATATACGTACATATACACGTCTTGGGAAATGCGTGTCATATAACATTTGTACTTTCATGCTATTCTATAACTTGAACAAGATAAGCAAACCTCAACAAATTTCAGGTAAAAGATAGGGTAGAACATTATTCCCCCCTCAGTGTCTTCCCACTGAGATATGTGATGTGATGCATAAAACGCTTGAGTGAATGACTAAAATTTCAATGGTGAAGTATAAGCAAGAACAAAAAGCTCAAGTCTGTGTGTGTATGAATTGCGTATTTTGTACTTGAAAATTCGTTGGAACGTAATATTACAAGACGAACTTCATGTCTTTGTCTAGATATTACCCTTTGGTAGGAATTCATTTATTGCGTTTTCTCCCCTTTGATCTCACTCTTGTGTGTTACTGTTGTAGAATACATGATGATAATATTTACAGCACTTGATAGATAAAAATGCACCCGACATTTCAAAGTTAGCAGCCTTGAACGAAACAACTTTCTCATACTTTCGTTTATGAGCTGCACTTCCAAACATCAATGTCAACATGCTGCAAAATACAAGCACAAAAATTTGCCTAATAATACCAACACACGCACCTGTTTTCTCCATCATAACAATGAGAAGAAAACAAGCATTCGTTATGAAGTGATAGAAACGACTAAATACACAGTCATTCATCGGATTATTACCACGAAAGGGTAAAAAAGAAGAAGCTTAAAAATGATGTTCACGCATCCAGAACGGAATAGGCCACTTCGAAGCATATGCCTATTGTCAATTGTGAAAATCAGTTCACCACCATATATGCATGTGCCAGCTCATTATCCAACTGAATAGCATATTCACATCACAATCACAACAATACAAATTGGGCTATATAGCCAACAAACCCACAAAATAAATGAGGATTATTCGCGGTTCCCCGTGCGGGGTCTGTGTGTTGTGTTTGAGGATTGTGAGTAGTGAAAGGGGTTGCTAAAGAAAAGAGAAACGCTCAAGTTGGGTTTCATCAACCAGAACAATGAAGTTTGTTACATGTTTCAAGTGCATTTGTGCAACTGAATCGAATTTAATGCACAATGAATTGAAAAGAGAGTACAGTTAATGCACACGCATGTAGTTCATTTCAGTGCAGCAGAGATATTCGAGGAGGAGTTTTTGGGTTCTTCACATTTCCATAAAATAAATAGAAATGGAGCATTAGAGTGTATTCATCAATAGGTTTAGTTTGCATGCATTCAAACTTTCAAGCTTTATTGGAATGATGGCAACAAGTGCATGCGTTTTCCTTTTTTTACATCCCTCTCTCTCCATTTCCCTTTCAATTCGCATTTATCTGGTAGTTCATCTACATCATCATCTCCCTCTTCCCCCATGAGTGAGTGCATGTAAGGTTTACTTGTGTGTTTATTGAACTGCAGTGGTAGCTAGTCATGTGGAAGTCTCGTTAGTTTCCCCTGTTTTGAATAGTAAGATCAAAAAATGATTTTTTCTCGTTTAACTTCCACTAGCCACATCTTTTACCTTGGAATAAGGTTATATGATGCGTGTTGTGCATCAACGAGCAAACATAAATCAACAAAGAAACCAAACCAGGAATTTTCTCCCTTCTGAAGAAAAAAATCTAATCTTAACATCACTATAAGCTGGAGCAACAGCAGTAGGCGCTCAGTCGTTTCCTCCCCTCCACTCCTGGTCGTGAATTGCGTTTTTATACGTAACAAACTGCTAAATTTATGTTGTACTTGACATATTTTGAGAGGCTTTTCTTTGCTGCACTTTTAAAAGAGGGTTGTGTTACTCACCCTTCCTAAATATTGAAGTAGGCAGGAGTTGAAATCCGGTGCTGACTCTAAGCTTAGAGCTGCTTTCACTTTTGTGTCGGTTACGTACGGGCGATGCAATTGGAAAGTGCGTACATACACCTGACATTTGATGACTTTTGTATTAGACAAAGCTTTCTCAAGAAGAATATTAAACGGAAATGTACCTTGCACTTATCCTTTTTCTCAAACTGCGTTGTAAGTGCCTTGTCAATTATCCAATTTATGACAGTTCGACTTTAGTACGCATTTCTAGTTTTTTCAAAAAAGATGCATTGTACATTGATCGCGTGCAGACAAACTCTTCTCAAAAGTTCCTAATAGCAGTCCATTTTGGCCACTTAAGTCATGATTGAAGGCGCAAGTTTAAACAATTTAAAAATTGTCGACGCGGTTAATTGAATGACAAACTCACTAATACAGGTTAGACAAATACAGTCGTTGTTTGCTAACATGAAAAAATTAACGAACCGACGAATTTTAGCATAGTAAAATAGGATTTGTCAATTTACTAAATTTGAACGATTATGATGTTTACGTTCCATTTGGAAAATGTGAATAATTTCATCTGAAGCTTGAATATTTTAGGATAAAATTATATCCGTAAAACTTGCAGCGTTTGCTATATTCTATTAAGTTTAGCTGTGAATAGATAGATAACCTGTAGCGGTAATCAGAAAAACATTTTCGCCACCGGTTGTGTATCCTCTCACACTTAAAACAATAAAATATTCAGTTGAGTACAAATGTCGATGATTAATATTCTGATCAGAATAAATGACAATGTTTTCCTATTCAAAACTGTGAGTTTAAGTTTCAGTCTGTGGAGATAAAACAACGTATAAATAAATAGCTTAGCTTAAGTTGAGAACTGTAATCTTCAACTTAGCCAAACAAACTTGAGCTGCTTCCTCCCATTCTTTGGAGGTAACTAACAATGTTCATATATTGAAAGTTTGAAGATGTGACGCTTTTGTACCATTGTAAACCACATTGTGCTCCCTGCTAATATGCCTGGGAAGACAATAAAAGCCGTTTTATCCTAAAATTGGAAATAGTTAGTTGACCGATTTCATTGAAAATAAGTTTTCTTAAGAGAGAGAGAGAGGAAGGAAACAGTGGAATTACTTAGTAGCATTTTAAACAAAGTTTTCGGCAGATGTTGCAAGAATACTCCAGCCCTTCTTGTCGATTCTTTTAACCTATCTTCCTGGATAATTTTCCCTTGAGAGAGATTCTCCAAGCATAAAAAGGAGAGAAGGAAAATGATGATTCAAGGAAAGGAAAAGCAAACGGAAGGTTTTAAAACAAAGATTAGAGAGCAAAAGGTTCTGGCATCCAGTCTAAAAAGTTTTCCGAGAGTTTTCGCCATACATTTTATGGTATACGACCCGCTGTCAACTAACTCTGCTCCTCCGATATGCGATAGAAGCGCACAGATCGGGATCTCTCCTTTCCAGAGTTTTCTGCATTTGGATCTTAATGTGAGTCATTGACTCAAAACATCGAAATGACGACAATCGGTTGCAGTAGAATAGAATGAAACTTAACGGGCCATTCCTGGCTTTTAAAAGACACGACATCGTCGACAACAATGGTGATAGCGAACTCAAGTTTGACTTAACATGGATGTAGGTAGTATATATTATTATACGCTTATGGTTGGTTGTAGGTACATAATACCATCACCCAATTGAGAACTCTTTAACGTACACTTTTACAATGGGAAGTATAACAGCCCGTTTAAAAACTTTTCGCCACGGATTCGCTCAGCAAAACTCTTTAGTTTATAAGTAGCATACAAATTTCGAGCTCAGTTAGGCTAGCCATCTTCTTTCCTTTGCTCTGCATCAGGCCTAATCTCCGCGTATTTTAAGTGAGGGAAAACTGAAACAAAGGGCTCATAATTAGACATGCACATAACTTTCGGAGATTTTCTTAAAGAAAACAAATTTAAATAGTGAAAGAACGAGCATTTATCCTATTTTCACTCCAAATTCTTTTCCAAGTTGAGCGTAAATGGAATTTCACATTATACAACAATCTGATAAGCCAACCATGGTAAACTTGTACCATTATGGTTCATTACTTAAGCTTCATATTTTTCCCATACATTTCCCTACATAATGGAGCAAAAGACGAGTGTAAATTACCAGCGCACTATGTCATTTTCGAACAATAAACCATTAGCAGCTATATAATTGCCGTTTGTGGGAAACAAAAAAAAATGTTGACGTGCCTCCTTTCAAATTATATAATTATGGTAGAATTATTCTCCACAAGGAACGTATTGATTATCTCAGTAACCCCCCACTTAAGTGGTTTAGTAAAGTTTATGTGTCAAACTTTCACAGACCCTTTCACAAAATGCTCCCCCATTGAGATCTTGTTCCATGATTGGCTTCGATAGTAATTACTAACAAATCCAATTTCACTACTGTTGGAAACTGCAATATCGTTAGTCGAACTAATGCCGGAGAAAATGTGCTAATGGTATAAAGTGGTAGATGTATGCGAGCATGTAAATTTTTTATATATAAAAGTTGCAAAAACGTTGGTGGATGTTAAGTGTTTATGATGAGAGATATTGCGTCTTTTGTAGTACTACTTAAGTTTAAGCGTAAAAATCTAGGTCTGTAATAACGGAAATGTCCATTATTTTGAGGAGGTAGTTTCTTTATCTATGAAACAATAATAATGGCAAAAAATGCGCACGTGGAAGCGTCTATCATATCGTGATTTCCGGATGAGGGAAAAAAGACGGCGAGTGTAAGTGACACAATGGAAAATCCAGATGATAACGAGCGCTTTACGGTTCCGCTAACGACTTCAATGGGAATATTACACATAAACTGTGAGAGGATTGTCGGATTTTGCTCCTCTATTTCTTGTGTGATACCTGAGGAGCAACTTATAGCTTTTGTGGTTTTCTTTTTGGCCTTTCTCCCAACTTTCTCTTGTGGTGAAGCCTAGTACGTATCATTATTGTACCATTGAAGTAAACGAACACTTCTACTGTGAGGATAGTTGGAACGGAACACTGGACCTTGGAATAGCAAAAGTGTACATTTTACACTATTTGTTTGCAAACGAAATCGACTTCTTCCATTGCCTGGATTTTGTTGATAAAAGCTGTAACCTGTATGTATAGAATACAACGTAGATAAGACAATGGCAATGCGCATGAAAGCTCACGATATAAAATTGTGACTGTGCTTCTGAAAAAAACTTGCAATCTTTGACACTACACAATTGACACAATGGTAATCAAATCAATACATCGTAGTAACTTTCAAGGATAAATTGCAACAAAAACTAGCTTTCCAGATGAATATAGTGTAATGATTTCCATTATAGATGACACTCTAACGAATGACCTTGGCGGTCTGATTTTAACTAATGATTAGATACAAAGCAAAAGGATGTTTCACATACAGAACATGTACTTAATTCATTTCATTACATGGACACTACATAGTACCGTCATAATACACACCAGTAAAATATTGGTGCGCTTTCTCAAAAAAATTATTACTCAAACGTTACTATGTCCTTGTCAAGTTGTTTTATAGTTAAGCCAATTGCATTGCACACGCATCAAACGCAATATATGAAGTAGGCATCTGTAATAAAATATTAAACATATTATCGACTCGTGAAGCAATTACAGGACAGGTATTGATTTAATGAAAAATTAATTGCTTTCAAACTGAACACATACTCATTGATGCTTTCACTTCTTTTGGTTCAGTTGAAAGAACTTCTACTTGCGTGTGATGCGTGTACATCAGAAAATCTTACTAAAGTGTACATGTGCATTACATTGGGGTGGTTAATGAGGTCAAGATTTGTAACCGTGTGATGTAAAGTTTACGCAATGTTAGTTTTCGTACTTCTTTTAGCCAACTTTCTATATTCTGCAGTAGAGTTAAACATCTACCAAGCAATCAGCACGCTTTTCATTCAAGTATGAGAATCTCCGAAATAACTGATAATTTTGCCTTACACTTCGAAGTCTCTCTTTTACATGATGACTTGCAAAAACGCAATGCGGAATGCTGTAACAGACGTAATGCTCCTTTCTCAATTCAAGTCTGCACCGACTTTCCCTTTCTTTTTATGTTTGGAATTCATAGTGGAATGGAACACCCCTCAAGGGCTCTCCTTTATGCTCCCTGCAACGGATCTCAAAAGGGAGTCATGAATTTTAAACTATATGGTTCAACCGACCAAAGTCAGCTTTGAAACAAACGGTTTCAAAGAAGTCAGTGCACGGTTAGAGCATCTCATTTCCCAAAAACTTCAATCAGTGCCAGTTAATTCTGTACATGCAGTTGAGTGCTATTTCGCACTATTTGCCATACGCTCATTCACACTGCATTTTAAAACTGAATCTTCAACACCCGGAGTATGAGTATGAGTCGGATTATTATTACTATTATGGAATAGCCAATTACAGCTTTAGAGCAAAAATGAACCTTCAGCGGGCAGAAGTGATGGGAGAATAACGAGGTTTTTAAAACAAGCAAAGAATGAAAAGCGATGCATGAACTGCACGTGATCATCGTCGCTGGCTGCATAAAGTAAATAATACATTTGTGTAATGGGAAAGTGAGCCCTTTTGGATCGAGCCGTTCAGTCATAAAAGTTTCATGCAAACAATTTCCTCTCTCCATCCATTCCATATTCTTTCATACATTCCTGCATCAACATCAACATGCTTGAGAAAACACGACTGAAGAATTATTCGCAAGACATGAACTAACAAGGAGCATATAATATCATGCTAGTTTTTGTGGTCTCTGTCTCTATGAATAAAGAATATTTTTTATGAAGGACCAGCTGCAACTTTTTTTACTGCAGTTCGTGTAAGTATTTATAGTTTCTTGAGCGATATGCCACTTATTTATGTGTCCTTCATACCACGCAGCCTTAAATATTTCGACCTTCTGGCATCATCAAATCCGAGCTATCAAAAACATCGAAGCAAAAACGTACATAAATGTCCATGTACATCCTAGTTACAAGTCGGAAAACACGGTGTATTCGAATGAGGAAAAAGAGAGAGACTCTGCAATAATGACAGTAATCGTATACATAGGAAGCAATAAGTAGCACTCATCGTTGAGTATATAGTGAAAACGCCGTAAAAAGTCGTGTGTACCTCTGGCACAAAAAAGAACAAATCTACTGCTCCACAACCATATGCCTACTCAAGATCCCCACTGTCATGCCATAGCGATGTTGTGAGATAGCCCTCTGTATAGCCTGTTGGCAGTAATATATGAAGTGCATGCATACGTGATGTCCCAATTCCAATATGTAATAAAAATACATGACTGCCCTAAAATATGTGTATGTGCATAAAATATTATAAACCAGAAAAAAGACGAATTACTTTCCGTATGAATGAGCACCAAGCATGTAGCGGAGCACTTTTTTAGCTGTGTGGATAATATTTACTTACGACACTGGAATACAGTAGTTTATAATATACCGTGACATGATTTATTTTATTTTTCATCACATAAACTTGTTCCATATCTCAGGACAGGGAGAGATGGGAAAAGAAGAAAAAAGCCTCTCTTATTTCGTTTTGTTTTCTCTGTCTTTTCTCTTTCCCCTCTCCTATTTTTCTAGACAACACAACAGCTGCACATACTTTTGTTTCTTGAGAAGTTCTGCAGGAATAAAATGAAACCTAAGTACCCTTGTATTTGTACATAGGTACGTGTATATATCTTGGTGATGACACGAGGTAGAAATCAAGTGGAGATATCAGATCAGCCAAAGAAAGATGTACATTACATTCATTTTGCCTTTCTCCACTTTTACCTTAGTTTGCAATCCTACTCATGAGAACATGATGTGTGGGAATGGCAAGGAAATTACTATGAAATGGAATCGGGATCACAAGTCTCAAGGCTCCTTCAGTCAAATCAACTGAAGCAATTCTTGAGACAATCTCATCTCTCGTATTATAAATTATATGAAAGAGCAAGTGCTTCTTCTATCCTCAACTTGGGTTATTATTACATCTTGATAGCAGAATAAACGAAATATGATCATTCAAATACATACCTTTTACCTAATATCTGTAGGCATACACACAGGATGATTTTCTTGTTTTGCTGAAGCCGACTGAAGAAGTTGTTTTGTATTAACTCGTGAAATGTTATTTAGAAATTTTCTTAGTTTTTACGTGGGAGACGCCTCGATCGGTTAACAGGATATTCTGGCGTGTGGATAAATACAAAAATAGGAAACATTCAGACCTTGAAGTTAATATCAACAAAGTCTCAAACCACAGAAAATAATATGAAATGATCATATTATGAATATGCATAGTATACTTATCCACTATACACACATGCCATGCAACCACTTACCACGTCAAACAGATTGAATCAAGATCGCATGACATCAGGTAAGAAATTCAACTTTTCTGCATGCAATGGTTTCCAGAGAATGAAAAAATAATATGCATAAAACTTTACCAGAACTGCGGACATATTGTAGGACGAATTGAACTGAAATGTGTGTAGTTATTTGATCTATATCTTCTCAGAAGTTCACGTAACATACAGTCGCGAGCAAACACTGGTGTTGTACACACGTCAAATTTTTGGTAAACAACTTATCAGCGTTTTGCGTCACTCTCAACTCCCTTCTGCCACTCGTCTCAGCACAAGATTAAAAACACAAGTACCACAGATTGATTTCGATACTCGAGAAATGAAATTTGCTCATAAACATCATTATTATGCTCCTACAAATACTACGCCAGGGTCAACTTGAAGTAAACATATTATTTGAATCCGATTCCCTAATACAAAGTAAATACTCTGATCTGAAATAATGTACTATTATGCTTCATTGATTTTTTACGTGAAATGCAATGGTTAAAGCAAATACACACAAGTTATAAGAATCGGCCATTCCAGAATAAAAAATTGCTTTACTTGGTTAATTTTTATCCTTCATCATCAAAAAACTTTGGGCATTTTATAATTTCTAGTAATAAAATACCATTTTCATTTACCTATCTATTTATGTAAATTCCAGCAACAACATGTAAAACATGATGGTACTGTTAAAGTGGTGGGTAGTGGCAACGTTTGATGTTATAATGCAAATAATGCACCTAGGGATTGGCACATACGAAATTCCAACAACCCCTAAGCAATAAAAAAATTAATAAACTGAAGCATTATGTACACGTTTATATATACATAAATGGCTACGGGGACTGGTCACCATCAAACGGAATGCACAACTTCCTTAAAATCATATAGAAGTTCAAAATGGAATGCCAGGTTACTGGGTATGATAGTTCGTACGCGCATAGTTATGTTGTGGGAGCATGAAATGCATCTCCAAATCCATATTCAGTAGTGGTAGTAGTCATTAATTCACGTCATAAACTCTGTAATATTAGCTCGAAGGATGTGATTAACTTTTTAAAGATATCGTGTTTGACATGCATTCCTATTAGGCTTATTCGTCCGGCTTTCAAAGTCGGTCTTAAATTAAATCTTCAAGATAAGGTCAAGAGCATGGAGCACAAACCGCCTTCCAACCAATATGTTGAAATAAGTAATCAGAATAAAGCGGAGTTTTGCATGTCATACACAATATTTTTCATTCCGAATTTCTTTCTTTAAAGTAACACGCTGCTGGAACATGAAATACAAATATCAACCGAAAAACCCTAACCATAAAAGACAGCCTAGGGATACAGAAGAGGCATAAAAATGCTAAAATAATTGTGAAGAAAAAATTAACGATAAAACATAATGCAAACATTTCTTCATTCAAGTATTTTCCCTTGTTTTTCAGAAAACAAGGAACAGGGAAATGGCCAGCACACAAGGAATTTTTATATCGTGTAATGAACGCACATCGCATGCTACAGATTAGTCAGGCAATAATATAGCTTAACACTTTTATATCACGTCGTAAGGAAGAAACTAGTATTACCCGAAGTACTGAATTTTTTGTGTATATAATATAAATCCCCATATATTACGTATTCCATCACCAAACCCATAAAGTTCTTTTATAAAGAATCAACAAAAAAAACCTTTCCCACTGTTGCATATATGTATGCCTCCTACTCCAACATAAGATTATGTATTACTTCAGCTTAGAATATAATACCAATCCACATCCACGTCATATATTTTCAAGTACTTCCATTTTGTTAAAGTCCTTTTTATAGTCTTTTTTCCTCGTGCAAGTGTCAAAAATAAAAAGCTGGCACTTTACTCCCGGAAAATATTCATTTAAAAAATTGCTTTACAGCTCCACCGGAATTTTGTGCAAACGAGTACATTCAACATTACAATATGAATGACCTACAACTAACAAAACAGTGCTTTGTTTCATTCCAGCAGCCGTCCACTTGTCCGCCATCAACTGCAACGCTGGCGGCAACAAACTACTAATTTCTCTCGTAAGACATGTTATGAGAGAGTGCAAATTAAGCGAGAAAGTGTAGAGGTGCACAAAAGAGCACAAAAGGACGATGAAGCTCCTTTCAAAGTTTGAACTATTATAAATTATTACAACGTCCTTTGTCCATGTTCATTTATACTCAGCAGCAGTTTCGTAGTACTCATTAACATTCAATGCTCCCTTCAAATGTATGAATTAGCAGGTTCCAGGAAGGCGCCATAACATACCTTTGCACAATACAGGAGCAGTTGTCATTGCGGAATTTAGTTTTAATACTTTTTTCAAGGAATTTTACTAACACGTTTATAATTTTCACTTACGTCCTAAATGTTATGTCTTCACTTTCATGCACCGCCCAGTCGGAAAAGTATATCCACATGAAAAGTACATTTCTACCGTTCCTTATCACTGCTTACAAACCACGCACGGCTGGCTATATGGCTTTTCTCTTACTTTGTCTTTTACATGAATTAGCAAAAGGCACGGAGTATTAATGTCGCACACTGTAAAAAGTTCTTGACAACAAAAGAGAAATAGAGAATTTATACCCAACGTTCGACAACAATGACCATCTAATGCATTGAGCTGTTGTCCTGCTGCTTGTTCATTGCCAGCTTGGCTTTCATGTTTTCATCGTTAAATGGGATTTGAACACTTGCATTAGTGCTTTGCGTTGCATTACATGCTTTATTAGACGTTTCAGAAACGTGTTCTCTATATTAATTAGCCATTTGGACAAAACAATAGTCATTTCGTGCATGCCTACACACTGTCATACTTTCTCCTTCATGAATGTCTGCACTTTTTGTCGCTTCTCTCATTTTGTCTCAACCCTCAGCCTACTCGACGTTTCAAAGAAAGTTAGGGAATGGGGAAATGCACCACTAAAATGCAGACAAATAAATATACCTGCGATGGCACCCACAACATGAACTTGATTATATAACAATTTGGGTCGTACGTAGGTTGCCTACTATACAACAGTGGTGGTCGTGTTGAGCATTAGAAAACATGGTACAAGGACCAAAAAAGTTTTGCTTCCGGTTTTGGGATATTGCATCAGACACATGTTATCGAGTTGGACATTAGGACCAGAGCCAGTTTACTGTAGAAACCAGAATCTATGAGAAATTGTAGAGTAGATGAGTAGTTACTGCTTACGTGCAGACTGCTTTTTCCTTTTTGTTTTTCTTACCTTTCCATTAGCTTTCGTTTCTTACCTACGTGCCAAAATAATTTTTTCTCATTCTTTTCCAAGCCCAGCAATTTAGTCTCGGTTTGTAATATCCTTCGTGCGTCTTTCTTTAAGTGAGTGACTGAACTTTCTATTATAGAGTACCAAAAGGTTTACTTTGACGTACAAAAATACTTACTTTCATATGAGCACGTATAGTATGAACACTTACACGACAAGTTATAGATGCACTGTGAGCCCTTGAAGCCCTACCAAATGTTTCGTAGCCTCATACCACTGTTCTGCACATGCTTCACACAAAAGCTCACATAGGCATGCATTGTAATTTTACTTGTCCTGTCAACATTTCCTTTTTAACTCACTCAACTTTGCCAGCCGTCATATTTTTCCTTTCAAGTTGCTGAATGTCAAAACAAAAGACAAATTAAGCATCTTTGTTTGTGCTTATATGGCAGTAATAAAAAGTTTCATTGCTTAAAAATGCCACGCATGTAGTAAAGGTGGAAGGACGCGCAGTGCATTATATATAAGTTGCATTTCGATGTTCATATGACGTGTATTTCGACCTCAAAAGAAGTAATGACAATAGAAACTAAAATTGCAACTCAAAAGCTTCTGGAATGGACCCTTCTAAAATTTATTGATTTTATTCCTTCTTTTTCAAAACAGAAAATTATTAATCAAAATTATAATCACCCTGCTACTAATTGCAATTGCGTTGACAAGCCCAAGCGTAATTGAACTAGCCTTGAAAGAAATATTTTAAAAATTCTTTGAGAGCTTCCTTTCGTCTGTTAAAGTGAAAATTCTACACAATCCACCAAGCTATATATTAAATTTTTAAGCATATAAAACACCATAGTTAGTATATTATCATGTAGCACAAGCTCAAAAAAATTTTGTTCTTACAATAGCATTTTTTCACAATCTTATTTACAATTCAAGTCTCATTTTACTTTACAAGATGTTGCTTACATTTCTTCTGGGAAACATGACAGGAAGGGCGTGATGTTTTAATATAGTATGCATATTTTAAAAGGAAGTAATGAAAAGTAAAAGAACTTAACTGACAAAACAAAAGTTTCCTTGTAAGCTATAATAACTTTTTCTGTTTTTAAACATTCAGGAAAAATTGTATACAACCAAGATTCCACATATCAGCACAATGTATAGCATATTATTTTTATTATGCTACACGCTACACCAAAACAGAATGCTCAACTATTTTTTTATCATATACTTTTTCCCTTGCATATTCATTGAGAGACGAACTTATGTATTTAATGTTCGTAAAGAAAATTAAAGAAAACAGAAATGACATGACGATCCCATTAGTCGATGTTGAATTAAAATAGAACCAAAACTAGCTCAACAACACAACGAAAAAAACTTGTACATGCAGAGAAAACCAAAAACTCTTCTAATCTAATGCCAGCTCGATTTAGTGGCTACAATAACAAACGTAATAGTATGAGGAAGGAAACGAGGAAAGAAGAAAACCGCTTAATTCATTCCTCCTAAGTAATTAATGAGCTGCCTTATAAAAACAATGAAAATACTTATGTACAAGTTAAATGAAAACATTGTATTCAACTTTTATATCGTAGATTTGTACCGCATAGTCTCCTTGTAAAGAATTCATACCCATTTCCATCCACGGCTCTTTGAAAGGTTTTGTTGAGCTAAATTTTTGTTGCAGTTAGATGGTGCGTGGTAATCTATAAACTACAGTTTTGAAAGAATTGGGTCAGGTGATACAAGGGAAATGGAGGTTCTCTCTGGGTTTTAGTTTTCGACAAATTTTTCTGTCCAATTTTTCGTTGTTGGTGTGTCATAGTCTTGCCAATGCTTTTAGTCGTGCATGTTTTGGAATTCACAATGTACGTACTTGTGATGCTACCAACATCAAAAAAAAGTGTTGTGATATGTTGCCGGAGTAGTGCTAAGGAAATTTTTGGAAGCAACGTTATTAGACGAGGCTCGTGTTAAATAAAGACATGTATTATATATTACATTTTATTCATGATAATAATCCAACCAACTTAAGAGTTATTCTCTACGCTTTCCTCCGACATCACAACTTTCACCACCACCACCAGTCTATAAATAGCGAGCTGCAATAAATGAGATTCTTTTCTTCTAAAAGTCAAGGAATGTGATATTTATTTTGCGCATTTTTCAAAACTAAATTTCATTCTGGCTTCACTAAGAACTTTGTATGAGATCTCTGGTGAAGTTACTACAGTTTTTCTTTTCCTTCGTCCTCATGGCGGTGTTACAAAATTATAACAAGCTTGTTTTTTTCTTCTCTCACTCTTTCTCTCTCCTCCACTCAGCTTGCTAGAGTTACAGCAAGTCCATAGTGGTACGCCTGCCAGAGCAAGTTAAGAGTGCAATGGGAAATATAAGTGTCTTCATATTTCTCTGGATAGAAATAAATTACAAAGGAACTGGGACGAGATGAGAATTGCATGCACATAACATTACATTACGTACATTGTACAAGGTTTTTTTTGGTGCCATTTCCCATGTACGTATGTAGTTATAGCCGCAGTTATAATGACTTTCCCAAACACACGAGGAACACATGTGTATGTGGGAAGAGGAAAAGGGACAGATGAAGGAAAATGAGCATTTCACTTTCACTACAAAAAAAAACTTTCCCTTATGCATAAACTATATCACGTGAAGGATAAAATACTGCATAGGATCATGACTAGAAATATCAGCACTAGTACGAATTTTATATTGTATTGGTCACACAAATGTGAAGCAATAGCTAAAGATGCACCAACTAAACTACTGCTGCCACCGCCACAACAAAACGGACGACAGCAGCAGTCAACAACTGTATTTCACATCAACGTATAGTCAACTCTTGGAGCAATAACAAATAAAAACATAAAATATTATATATATCTTAACAAATATCTTCATTTTTTAGTCTTCATTTTGCGACTTGTTCCTTCTGCCATTCTCGCCCAGTTTGGAAAAATATGCTGAGCCTATATAGTAAAATATATGGTGTTCTTAATGTTTACTTTGTAAAAATTGTAGTTGTACGTCTTCTTTTTACTTGATGTTTCGTGTACTATTTCATTTCACCAACTGAATCATAGATACATAAAAATACTTAAAATGCAAGAGTACACGCGAAAGAAAAAATGGCTACTTGGTCTTCCTTTATCATACTGTATATTTTACTTTGCTCGCTTTCTCCAACTGTAATTCTGTATAGACACTATCATGTTTTATGAAGCATTTTGTACAAGCAACTTTTGTGTATGCATCCCTTGATAAATGGAGATGTGACTTCATTTCATTCCTCACGTTGTGTAAGTGAAACAGAAGAAAGTGATGAAATTTGATGTCTTTAATGCTGCTACTCCAACAAAATAGTGTTTCTCCAACAACTTTCTCTCAATATTGTTATCATTCAGGGGAATTGTGGAACAGCCAAAGCAAATTTTTTTTATATGCTGCCTTTTGATGCTATACCAGTTCCACATCACATCTCGCGTCTTTAACTATCCACATTTTACTCTGTTTTCCGTATGTCATGCACTAAAACACGTTTCATGTTTCCAGCAAACTACTTCATATCCCAAAGTATTGAATGCGTAGAATGAAACGAGTATTTTACTATTATACATACACGCAGCTTGCCCATTTTGCGAAAATCCATATCCTCTCTAAATCCATCTTAAGTATGCTAAATAGCCGTAGTTGGATACATGTTATAGTGAGTCCGCATAAACATATACGTAAAGTGCACACATTGTATGAAATGAGAGAGAAATAGAGAATCATATGAGTCGGTCGTTTTGCTTTTCGCTCTCAAAGTTATAAAAAATGTGCTCACCAAAAACTTGGTATCATTTTTTCACGATTGTAGAGTTATTCCTAAGTTATTCAATGGTCACTGCATAAAATAAAAGGGAAAGTAAGTTGGCGGAAGAAGTAAGATTGGAGAGAATAGAAGCATTGTAAAAAAGCAGCAAGCATGTAAAAGTACTTTCTCTGTTAAGACATACCGCCCATAACCCTGCAGGAGATGGTGAGATCGGAGCCTTCTCCAAGTGGGCCCACGGTACTCGTCAAGAGTCTCCCTGAAGCGTCGTAGATTGACACGGATTCTGGAGGCACTGTAAACAACAAGATGGAGCTTTTAGTTTTCTAAGCGCTTTCATGAATTTGTGTGTGTTGTTGTGGAATGTACATCAACCGGGTTGTTTGAATCTTGGATTTGTGTTTTTAAATTGTGTTGTGAACAAAAATGAAAGTTCTATGAAAAATTTGAAGTTATATAATACATTCAGTAGGATATGCACATATCTGTTTACGCTGTCTCGAAAATACCAATGTTATTCAGATAATGCGTTTTGGCAAGCGTGTGAGGCAAGTTCATCCGTATTCAACTTTATATGTTAAGGTCAAACCAAATTGCGAGGTGATACGACTTTTATTATCTAAATTTGTCTAAAGAAAACGAGCTAATTCAGGGAATACATTCATACCAGGCATTTTGACTTGATTGTACTTCAAGAGTTTTTCAAAGCATAATATTCCCAATAAACCTATATGACATCCAGAACATGGGAAAGGCATTGGGGTAATGTGAATCTACATGATTTAATCTTATTTTCGAAGCCTAAAATGGAAACAAAGCATTTGTTATAGGGATTTAAAAATAATGACTGATTTTTGTACTGCTTTTCAAAGAACATGAACATTCACTACCGTTTCCCCTTATTTCCTCATTCTTTAAATTATGCACTTAAATACGCGATACGTAGAAAATGTAAAAGATTGTCCCTGCCGTTTTGGTATAAAATGATACTGGCCGTAGAGACATTTTTGAATTCATCATTAATAGGAAGATGTAATCTTTCCATAATAGAACTGGTAAACGTAAACTTTAAGAGCTAGCTACAAAAGGAAAACAAGTGCGTCGTTCGTTTGTTTCAATCCATTCCATACCATCAAAAATATTGACAGATAAAAAAGATTTGCTAAGGAATCCAGTCAGAAACCATTCGCTGATTCCTGTATGACCCTTTAAGTGAGTACCTTAAGGTGACTCGCAAACGAAATGTCAGCCAGTTTCTACTGAAATCTTTGAATAAGTAATATGTATTCCTATTTAGATGTAAAAACCTGAATAGTTTTGAGAGTTACTCAAATATAATATGCAATTTTTCTATTTTGTAACAAAAAAAGGTCGATTTCCAGAGCCAAAAAGTACATCTTAAAAAGGTAAAAGTCCCTTCAGCTTTGCCTTGTAGTTATTCATGTCGATGCATTACAGATGATTGCATATTCCCAGAAACTTGAACTAACCAAGTAACAATCCACCATTGAATTTACGCAATATCCATGCAGCAAGTGTGGAATTTGCGTGTTAGTTGTTATTCTGTGGACAAGCTCCGTTGAAAATTTGTAGTTTCAACTCTTTGAAGCAACAATATTTCAACATGTTGAAGTGACCTTAAAACAACGCTACATCAACGCAATCATACCGTGTGAAATAAGGGTCGCGAAGGCGTGGCCTCGGCACTTTGATTCAACGTAAAAACTTCATGGAAACCTTGCATGTCCGTGGATCCATAGTTCAGTGATAGTAATTGGCGGGGGAAATGTAAACAAGTCATCTTTGCATTTGATCTGAGATTACATTTCGTTTCATTACACGTGTGCATTTCTTCAATAGAGAGAAGAGTTGACACTGTCAACTTGACAGTTTCTGTTGTACTTATGGGTTAGTTAGTTTACACCGAAAAGTGTTACTACTTACTACATTACTACCCATTTAAAAAAGCGACACATGTCCTTATTAAAAGTATAGCTGTCTCCAAGAAAATCCTGGAAAGTCTTCCCGTGTTGTGATTTTCAATTCTGTGGTAAGTTTTATCTTTTATCTTTACTAATCGATTCAAATTGTTGTTAACCATGAAGTATAAAATCTTTAATTATTAAATATAGAAACTTTTGAGGACTAAAGATGAAGCACAGTATCGACCATCTTGGTAAGTTAATCTTAATTATGTCTACGTTTTACTGTTATTTCGACTTTATCATCTGATTAACATATTATGCTCCTTTTGTTATAATTTTAGATTAATCCCTGATCGATGCCATTCATCTTGTGGTCCCTGACGTGGATGCATGACACAGCGCGCTGTAATTTGTAGATGATTCTAGAGATATTCATGTATTCGTATTCGTGTATTAATATGATTATTTTGTAAATAATAAATTGTTATAACTGTATGTAAGCATGATGTATTTTGTCGTTGATTTTGCATAGAAATACAATCATATTGCATCGTAAACATCAATACAAAAACTACACCCTTATAACAGAAAAACAACGTTGATACCACAAAAATTGTAACACTTATTCCACAGTGGATTCCATGTAAAATCCACATGTGGAATACACCGCGAATAGGCGGACAGAATTCAGCATTGTTTCCACAGTGTACTGCTTGCGTTGTTCAACGCAATTTCAATGATCGATTGTTACTTGGGTTAAGTCAAATTTTGGTGTCATCCCAAACCATGATAGTTCACATTTGGGCGAATACTCCTAATTTAGTGTATGAATATCTAGCGCGTAATAATGAAGTGCTGACAATGAGGGACGAAAATGCACACGTATATCCCGCTTTAACAATCATCCTTTCTCTACCACGAGGATTCAAGTGCAATCAGAAGAAAACCACAGTCACAATGATCTGTAATGGCTATTGTTCATCCGCTCCCAGAGCTATTTCAGAGTTTGACGAACAGTTAAATATAAACGGGCTTTATTCAATCCATCGTGAACTATTTTGGAATGGAAATACAAAATTAATTCCATTATTAGTCGTAGATGAATTTGACCTCACGTCAAGGTCATTTAGTCAATATTTTCAAAAGAAAGTTTGCAAGAGTTCAATCTTTGAAATTAAGCTCAAGTGCATTAGTCACTACGATGAGCTTGACAATTCGGGCTGTACACAACTTGACAGTGTCTTGTTGAAAAACAGTCCTAAACATACAGAATTGTTTAGATTAGAAAATCCTTGTGGACCTGAGCTGATTGGTGTGCCTCTAACATTTATCGGTGAAAGCATGTTTCAAACTACTCAGATCATTTTATAACTTTGAGACGGATAATTCATGTATTGCCCTAAACTCAAGGAAAAAGAGCGAGAGCTCGAAGCAAAGTTTTCTACGTGGTATGAACCATTCAGTATTGAAATATGGGTGACAATTTAAGTTGTATTTTATTCATTGCCTTACTTTCAATATCTCGTCGTAGCACGCTTGAATCTACGATGAAGGAATTAGTTGACCATTTTTTCAGCGTTACAGGTGCTTCAGTAAAATTTCGCCACTTTGTTGTTGTTTGCTCATTCGTCTACATTTTATCTCAGTTATATGTAAATGGGCTAACTAGCATCATCACTGTTGCAACTCCCCCCAAGGGGTTTCAGACTATTGAGGAATTGTTACAGAATCACTACAAGATTGCATGGATACAAAAAGAGAGCACGGTGTATTTGGAAGATGTATTTGGGGATGAATTTAGGTCAATGAATTTATCAGTGAACGATTCTTTCTATGCTTTCATGAACGGAAATTCTCATACGACTGGTCTTCTAATAGAGTCAGCAAAAAATGGTAGAAAGTTAGCTTTTACTTTTAATACTCGATTGAGAAACTTTTTTAAAGCGTATTCCATTAAATTGCTTCAGAGGAAGTTTAGCCGGTCCTTTAATTGTTTCAACCTCGAGCAAACTATTAACAAACGTCAGTACTATTGGTATACGAGAACAGAAAACCAATTTTGGTTACGAGTTACAATTCAAAGGATTGTTGCATCAGGAATTTTTTACAAGTTGAATGAGTGGTCACTTTGGTATAAAATGTTGGAAGCTAAATTGCACCACCCAAAAGAGCCGGTTAGTTCTGATGTTGTTGATCTAAACAAAATTGTCGCGTTAATAGTTCTTTGGTGTTTTGCAATGGGAACCTGTTTTATAGCATTTTGTGTGGAGGTTAAGGCTATGAATCGGATTTGGAAAGTGGCTGTTTGCACTAAAACCACTTCCTAAAAATAATTCCTCTTGTTATGTTCGTTTCTAATCTCGTTTTTATGTGAATGACGATATTCATTTCTCTTTATTATTGAACTTTCATCATTATCAAATTTCAAAATGCTGCATTTGGTTTATGACTGATGACTGACATTTGTATAATATATATGCATTTTATTCTGTATAAACATCATATTTGAAATAAATAACGAACTGTTGATAATTTCCATTATTCAAAAGTTGAATTAGTTAAAAGATAGATATGCTCATATAATATCAATGTTACTACTGATTCTCGTCATTTGGAATCTGATTCTCAGTACCAATTCCAGACATTTTCGCGAAATCTTGATCCAAAACTTCTAATAATTGCATGAGTCTGTGTCTGTTTCGTTATGTTTATCAATCGTTTAATCAAGCTTTGGTAATGAACATTAGCATGAGAAAAAGTAATGTAAAAATCTTAAATTGGCAAATTAAAAC